>JAVSBS010020134.1:25509-47766 GCA_033124195.1 Coracias cyanogaster | reverse complement strand
GCCAACAGAGCCAGGAGCACCCTACTCCCTCTGGAGCCAAAGAGGCCAGCTCTGCCTGCACACTGTACAAGTAAAACCTCTTCCCAGAGCCGTCAGCTTCTCCATGGTCTGAGAGCTCAGGGTTTCTGGAAAGGCTTTGTGGCCTTGAGTCTTTAAAGGAGCTCTATGCTGGTGTACTCTGTCCTTGCTTTGTGCTTCTAGTTACTCGCCCTTCTCTTGCCCTCACCTTTTTTGCTCTCTCCACCTCTAACTGTTTACAGCACTTTGTCAAATCAAAAATCTTACAATGCTCTCAGAGACTTGCTCCTTTAGCAGGATTCAGTGTACACTCAGTGCTTCCTCCTCTCCTTCCTTCTTTTGTCTCTAGCATCCTTTTTAGGTGGAGTAACCATAGTTCTTGTGCTGGGAATACCCAGTGACCCAGACATCAGCCATTCCAGGGGCAGAGCGGAAAACACAAAAAGGTTTATGACGTTACAACTATATGTGTCTTCCCTAGTTTTTGTATCTGCTAGACCACCAGCACTTCCTTCCTCAGCTATCAGAAAGATCACAGGCCTTTGCACAGCCTGAGACCCTGCCAGTAGCTCCTTCAACATGTAGTTTTGCATGTCTTCTCTCAGTTTCTGCCCCACGTTTCATTTCTAACAGAGTCTAGGTGACTGGCAGCTGAGCAAATAATAACACAGCTCATAAGAGGCAAATTCCTGCCATTCTTAGGATGATGGCAAGTAGGCAGCAGTGTTTAGTGCAGCTGTCTTCTTTCAGCTTCAAGGTTGTGTTCAAATGCGTGATCCATTGCCTATGGAGTCCTACCCAGCCCAAATCTGCTCCTCTTGCAAAATTTATTTTGACCTCAAGCTTCAAAGCTTTATTGCCTTATTTTAATATTAAACGATATATTTTTAATCACTGCTAAATAACTCTCTTGTGTTTTCCATAAAAAGAAACAGACTGTTTCATATCTGTAAAGCAGGGGAACCTTCATCTCTAGTGAGAGGAGAGCACAACACTCTCCAGTTACTGCTGCTGCTTTCTCTTGTTGCAGACATTCCCGTGATCCCTGACTTGGAGGAAGTCCAGGAGGAAGATCTGGCCATGCAAGTGGCAGCTCCCCCCAGGTAAGAGCACTGCCAGGTGCTCTTGAGGCTCTCAGCAGCAGTGCAGAGTGGTGAAACTAAACTCCATCTTATCTCATGCTCTCTGGATGTCAGCAGCAGTGCCATTCAGCAGGATTTGGTGCTGTCTATTGTGGCAGCAGGGCTGCAAGCTGAACAATGCAGACTTCTTGTTTCCTATTATACAGAGAAAGGAATTACTGCATATTTTCTGTCACTCTAAAAAACCTACATTAGAGTAACATATTTCCTCACTCTCAAAAGTGAGGAATTGATTTAAGGTTGCCTGTATAACCTCAGATGCCTCTAGTACACATGCATTATCACACACACTTTGATTATGCATGGTTGTAGGCTGCTTTGCCTTCCCTAGGAGATCCTTCTTACTCAAGTGCCTAGCTAATTTGCAAAGGACAATCCTGTTGTTTGAAGGTGTTATCAGAGTAGTCTTGGGGTTAGCTCAAAGGAGACCAGCAAGTTTTAAATAATGAAAGTTTGGGGGATTTTATCTTAAACATATCAGGAAAGTCTCCTCTCCTCTGTTGGGCTTATTGCCAAGATCACAGACTGGAATTTCTCTTGACCCTTATTTGGAGGGGTGGATTATCTTACTCTTGACCACAGATGCCTCTCTTACAAGTATGGAGTAGTTACTGCAATTAAATAGCTGTTAACAAAAATAAATGATGCTTTATAGTAGTAAATTTAAAATGACTTTGTCTCTCAGCAGAGTTAATTTCTTTGTTTTTTCCCCTTTTTTATAATCCTATCTGTTTCTCCTGTATCTGCAATAGAAAAGACAAGTCATTTTCATGGACAAACACAAATAGTAATGAATCATTTTCATGGACAAACACAAATAGTAATGAAATTAATATAGGTCTTTACTACAGTATTTCATCACAAAGAGATGTGTGGCACAACAGTGTATTAACCCCCATGCTGTGTTTCTCTTTGAAGGCTACATTTTAAGAAAGTCTGTTTGATAGCTGTGACTCATTTCAGACATGGAAATCACAAAGTCCCTACTATTCTATGGTGGGCCTTTCAGAGCCTGCTTTGCTATGGTGCTGGGGTTCTTTGAATGTTCACCACATACCTGTTTTCTTTCTGTCCCTTGCAGTTAGTCTGTGGATCTTTTCTCTGGCATCCTGGCTTCTCTGAGGGAGTCCGTGGTTGCTCCACATTGTATTTTTATGCACATGCACAAGGTGGCATGCAGATTTGTCAGTGACTGTTCATTTTCTGAATGAACGTTCATTTTCTGTACGGGGACATCCATCTCAAGAGTCCATGTGGGTGATGTGGACACTCGAGATAGGTGTCACCAGACTATTCATGCCTTTCTCCTTGGATGTGCTTCCACACTTACCCAGGCTTGTACTGTCACCCTTTCTGGTTGCAGTGTGCAGGTGAACCGAGTGCTGACCTACCATGACCTGGACAAAGATCTAATGAAGTATGCTGCCTTTCAGACTCTGGTAAGTGGATGTTTCTATGTGGTGACCCATGTGACTCCCTTCCAGGCTCCCATCATCCTCCACAGTGATACTCAGCTGCATAAAAAACAGCCCTGTCATCCAAACAACTTGCAGTGTGCCTGCAAGTCTGTTCTTCTGCAGTGTGACTTTCACATTTGTTTGTGTCTATAGTGTAGATAGGGTATCTGCTGCTCAGATGAGGCTCCTGCTCTTGTCCTGGACAAAGCATATGTCCCTTATGAGGCAAATGTGTCTACCTCTACCAAGACCTATCTGATTAAATGATGTTGTTCACTTTCTCACTGTCTGTAAGGCTGTAACTATGTGTGTATGTTCATAGGATGGAGAGGTTGACCTGAAGCTTCTCACCAAAGTTTTGGCTCCAGAGCATGAACTACGAGAGGTGAGTCTTTCCTTTGTGGGAACACCGACAAGGCAAAAGCTTAAGTGTCTCAGACTGTACTTGGAAAGTAAACCTTTGTTGGTGAGGTGGAGGAGAGAGGTGAGAAGGAGCTTGTCCAAGCTGATGGAGGTGGTTTCCCTAGCAGATTATTTAAAAAAAAATATATATAGGGCTTTCTCTGCATGAGATTATAGCATCGCTATCATTGGCCCCCTTCAGTATGAAAGAGCTAGTGAAGAAAATGTGAAGGGCCTAGCACTGTCACAGATCCCTGCTAAAACACTGCTGTGTTGTGTATTGTCTTTTGGTAGCCACCATGAGCTCCAAGTGGTTCTACAGGGTGGTAGAGAAGGACAAAGGCAGAAAGCATTTGGGGTTTGGGCAAAGAGATGTTTTAAAGCAGGACAGAACAACCTCAATACAACTGGGAAGGCTGGAGCTCAGGACTTGCAACAATGGATTTTTGTGGCTCAGAACTGCAGATGCCTCAGCAGAAAGGCAGAAGGGTGGAAGGTTTTCATGGCTTCTCTTTACACCCTGCCTGGGATTATCTAAGATGAACAAATATATAAAAAAAAAATTTATCCTTTACAGAACTTTGGAATATGAATAATTCTGTCAACATCTTTAAATCGTGGCAGGGACTCACAATTCATTCTGGCTAGGATTCCTGACCTAGCCAACTGGATCTGGAACTTCCCTGGCCAGGGCAGTTGCCATTTAGTTTCTCTCTTTGCTGTTCATCTTGAATATTTGGCATTGTTCAGAGAGCTTTGGGTGTCACTAAGTAACATTTCTGTTTTTTTCTTTTGTCTTGGCAGGATGATGTCAGCTGGGATTGGAACCATCTCTTCACAGAGGTGTCCTCAGAACTAGTGACTGAGTGGGACCTGGGACAGTCTGAGAGAGAGGACCACCTCAGTCTGCCCTAGAGCACTGACACACCAGGCCTCTCGTACATGAACTCTTGTAAATAGTTTAGCACTTTAATTTTCTATTCACTTGTCTGTATTTGAGAACTTATTTCAGACATGAAAGTAAATAGGACCATGCTTCATGGGAAAACTGACTCGGAAGAAGTTTGGGGTATTTTGTAATAAGAATCTTTGTTTTCAAAGAAGAGATTAAGAATTCTAACCACAATAAAATTCTTACTTATAAACAGTCACTTCCACCTCACTAGCAGCTTTACAGTTAACTGCAATGGTTGATCTTTCCTCTACAGAAATGCAGTCTCTCTGGAGTGGACCATCTTACACTGGAGTGTGGTGTTCAGTGATGGCTATCAGAGAAGCTTAGGCTGATGTGGTTTATTGGCCTAGGACATCAAGATTACTGTCTTCCTCACAACAGATGCCACAAGTTATCAGGATATCTGTTTTACATTTCATCCAGCAGCCTCCAGCCATCCCCTGCTAGTTTAACCTCTCTGCTGGAACATTACCTTTCTATTGACTCAGAGGAAGCAGCATCACCTATTGAACTGCCAACACCACTTCTTACAGCACCTCTTTTTTTCTCTTGAGGTTCCCCAGCTAAATGCTGACCAGGCCTAACCCCACGCTTAGCATTTGCAATCGGATGAGATCACAGCTTGAACAGAGATGGCTTCAGGCAATGGGTAGTTTGCAAAGAAAATACTGTTTATCCCATGCATGTGAAAGAATGGAGCCTGCTGCTCTGAAACAAGGTAACTCCCTGGTGAGTGACTCCTGGGAACCAAGTAACCCACTGTTACCATCATCTAAAGAAAAATCCATTTAACTTTAAATGCATTGTCCCCAAAGAACCGTGGTCATTATTTGCAGGAAACAGTAACATTACTTCTAAGGCAATGTCCTTCAAAGCCTTGTCCCGTTGGAGAATCTTTCTATATACTTCTGGGGGCAGTGCAGGTGCTGGGAGCAGGGCTTGCTGTGCTGCTGCTCTTAGCTTGTTTGATCGGTCTAATAGAGCAGTGCATTCTCACTGCTGCACTGACAGCAGGACAGGTCAAATAATGCACTGTGAATTCAGTACTCTGTGAAATTTCAGATCAGAGTTGATACACCAAACAATTCTACTAATAAGAGAAGCAATTGGGTCCTGAGGTTCCTGTATCTCAAGGAGACACTAAGTTTTTTTACAACCAAGAAATCTCCGCTATAACTAGAAAACCAGGTGGGAGAGAAGTGTGGGAGAGAATTGTGGGAGGCCAGTGGATGGAGGATAATCCTGAAGTCTTTCTCTGAGGAGAGATATCTGTTTTGGTATGAACAGAAACTTCTCTGCTGAGCTAGCATCTATTTTTCTGTGACACCTATGGCTCTTGGCCAAAGAGAACTGAGAATGCTTTGTGCATTCCCGGGTTAAAAAAAATTAAATTCAGCAAACTAAAATAGTTTGGTAAACCAGATAAACCCAACAAGGCAGTCTGAGAGGAGGACAACGGTAAATGGAGGAGGTGGTGGGATGAGACATGGAGTTGCTCCCTCAAAGATCACAGAGAAAGCAGAGACACCCACTCTCCTTGCAGCTGCAAACTGTAGGGCCGTCTAGTGTGGGTTCTCTCACTTTTGCTTGATCTCAGGCTCTAATCCACACTGCTCCTATAAGCTGCTTGCCTGTTACCACTTTATTCTGTGATACCTGCTTCCAGTGAGACTAGCATCTTTGAAGCATGAAGCAAGTGTAACCTTCTGTGCCCTGAGAATGAAAGGACAAACTTTGGTGGTTGCAGAAGAAGCCCAAAACAGACTACCAGTTAGCCCTACTGAAACTTGGGCCTCTGCACCATGTACCTACCAGTGAAGTAACTGTCTTCCTACTATGATGCTGCACCTGCCTCTGTTTTGTTGTGGAGGAGAGCAGGAAGACAATGCAAGCATGGAGAGCAAGGGAGGCAGAGGTGAGCCCACCTTTCTTCCTTCAGTCACTGCTGCAAAGCATAGGAGGCCTTGCACTTTTGGGTCACCTCATAAAACCATGCAAATAAACCTAGTGCAAGTCAACCAGTTTTCAGCGAGCACAAAAGGTGAAGATGCCCAGGCCTGAGGCACAAGAGAGATGAACTATGAATCCAGCATCTCCAGATGCCCAGCCTGAGGTATGGTGTGTGATATGTGGCATTATGTTTTGTGTTTTCTTTAGAGGCTTGAGGAGCTGGCATTTCTGGCCATACGGAGCACTAAGAGTGGATAACTAAGGAGTAGTTAGAACTGTAGCCACTGAGTGCTCTGTGCAAGAGTCATGCCAAGCCTGTTGCTCCTCTAGACAGCTCCACCAGCAATCCTGGGCTGTCTCCAGGAAGGCTCAAAAAATCTGCCTCTAAAATCTGCTCTGATCATCCTGGGTGGGCAGAGCACTCCTTTCTGGCTGCTCTCTCAGCAGGAATGAGAAGTGGAGCTGGGCTGTGCAGTGGTGCTCAGCCGCTCAGAGGCCACAGAGAAGAGGAGGAAAATACCCCTTGAAACAAGAGCAGGAGGAACATCGAACCCCCAGAGCCTCCTGGAGATGACAAAAGGTAGGAATGGGGGAGGGCTTGGGAAGGGCCATTTGAGGCAGGGTGTGGGGAGGAGGGGTCCAGGAGCCAGAACAGGGTTTGTAGGGGTCGCAGGGTAGGGGCAAGAGCAGCAAGGAGGTTCCATGAGTTGGGAACAGAGTATGCATAAAATCTGCAGAGGAGTGAGGCCAGAGCAGGTGCTGGTAGAGAGCCAGAAGAGAACAGCGCACAAGAAGAGCATTGTGGGAGCTGAACGAGGCATTTTCTGATGAGATGTGGTCATGTTATCGTGGAGGAGTTGCTCTTCTCCCAGAGGCGTGTGCTTGGGGCTGGTTGCTGTTGTCTACACTGCTGTGGCTTGGAGGCCTGGGCAGGGATGCTCTGGGGTGAGGGGCCCAAGCCTGCCTCACTCTGGGACCTTGGGAGACTACCAAATACCTGAGCAGAGTTGGAGAGCAGGGCTTGAAAAAAATCACAGCCTCATCTATTTTAAGGCAGGAAGAGGTGGCTTTGATCATTTGACCTGCTGCATTACAGGCCATGGTAGAGTCCAGTGAGATGTGACTGAGCTTTGTCTGTCTTTTAGAAAGGCAGACAGTATATTTCAGAGTCTTCCCTGGTTCGTTTTTCTAGTAGGTAATTGCCCTTATGTTTCAAAATCTGCTTTATTTCTTATCTCGGGTTTTGAGTTTCATCTTCTGTTCCTTGAGCCCGCTCATGCTTTCATCTTCCCAGTTAAGCCAGGCTGTCAGATCCTTGCTTCAGTATTTATGTGCACTGTGATCAAGTTGTCTCTTTAATTTCCTTCAATAAACTTAATAGACTGAGGCTTGTTTCGATGTCTTTTCAATTCCTTCCACAGCTGGAGGAGGGGAGGTGAGTGTCTAGCTCCTGCTCTTCCTTCAGTAAGCTGTTCCCACCCACCTTCCTTACACATTCATGTTTTGGTTGCAGTGCTGTGAAGGTGCCTGAGACCTGTTGCTTCTCATCTCTCAGGTCTTGGTGCTGTCAGAGGAGAACCTGCTCCTGTTACTCTTCTTGCTAAAAATAAATGATGAGGTGCTTTTGCATGCCCAGGCCAGCTCTCGCCTTGTGGTGATGCACCAGTGTGTGTTTGCCAGGACAAAGCTGCCTCAGGAACCTGCAATTCTGAAAAGACCCATGGAAAAAGTGTGCAAAGGAAGAAATAGCAGGTGTAAATTTTTCCTTGTAGCCTGCACAGGTGTAGCTCTGGTTGATCCTCAGGTGAGGTGAGAAGTGACAGCCATCCTCAGAACAGTGTACCCAGCTCCTGGGAGCTCAGATCAGCCCTCTGGGCTGTGCCTAGCCAGGGAGTAGGGCAATAATTCCTGTTGGTCTCCACAGACCTGTATCGCAGAGGGGTAAAGCAAGGTGCAGTGTGTGCCTGGGGTCATGCAGCAAATCTGCCAGAATCACTGTTAGAAAAGAGAAACCTCAAGTGCTTGATTGAAACATGGCTTTCATATACCCAGTGAGTGTTCCCATCTTCCATGTGAAGATGGCAATTCAATGTAGACAGTCTTGTGTCCTGCTTGCTCTTTGTTCTGCTCTTTTCATATGTTGATGAGGGAGAGCTGCAAACACATCAAAGTCTGTGTCATCAGGGAGCTGATCTGGGGTGTCTACCCTGAGACTTGGTGGAATCCTGGCTAAGTGTAAATACCTACCTACAGATAGCCTCTTGCAGCAGGCTCAGGGCTCAGTAGGCTACTCCAGGCAAATGGTAAGCCTCATCACAGATGAAGTAAAAGAAGTGCACAAAGGAAAAATTAATTCTAGGTCCTACCAGTTTTAGGAATCTCTGGCTTTGCTTATAATAATAGTTGCAATATTTACAGGCTTTCTTGGTGGACTTTCATAGAATCATAGAATGGCTTGGGTTGGAAGGGACCTTAAAGATCATCTAGTTCCACCCACCCCTGCCATGGGCAGGGACATCTTTCTTGGGGAAGATGTTTTACCAGAGTACAGTTTGTTGTTGGGAGTGGGATACTGGGAAAAAATGTAGGAAATAAAAGCTGAAAAAAAAGCCAGACCCAGCAACTTTTCATTAAAGAACCTGCTTGCCAGCCAGGCGCCTCTTAAAGGGACTCTGGCTGGCTGTTTTATTAAGTGTGACAAAGTGATGGGAGGTGGGGGGGAGCTCCTATGTTAATAAGTTGGAAAGGCACCACTGTTCCTCTCACCAGAGCGTCTCAGGGAAAGTGGAATTAATTCATGGCATATGCTCCCAGCATCTGCCACGGTGACCCAGAGTGGTGGGAGCCAGAGCCCGTATTCCCCGCTCCTCTCTTGGCCTTGCTCGCTGCCTGCCCGTGGCTGAGCATGGGATGACGTGGCCGCTCATGGCTGCTCTGGCCAAACACACAGCCAGCCGCGCACCCACCTGCCTGCTGGCCTGCTTCCTCCCTCTGAAGAAGGAGACATCCTCTAGACTTGGTGGGGAGAAGGGAGTGTTTGTATAGAAAAGAGACCAATTCGACTGGAAAGTAATCCAGTTAGTCCCAAACAGCCTCAATTCCTGCCACAGCATTCCCTGACCAAGTCTTCCCTTCTCCACACATCTGGCTTATTTCTGTGGTTTGCTGTGAGGCTGACTCTTCAGTCTACCTCTTCCTTCTTTCCCACTGCGTTTCTACAGATTATTTGATCCTCTCCTTGACAGAGAGAATAGGGGTTGTATTTGCTCTTCGGTGGGATTTCATTCTCTGTTTAATGGTTCCCAGGAAATAACTTTCCACACCTTATTTCACTTCAACTGACCCGCACCATGCCCGGCAGCTGTATCCAACTAGTACAGGTGGGTTGCACTATGCTGTTTCCAGGCTGCAGGCATCTTTGCCTGTCGTCTATGTTCTGTGTGTGAGCTTCCATTGGGAAAGGGCACCCAGAGCCAACACTCCACTACTGACTGCTCTTTCTTCAGCCATATCCTTCCACCTTTTTGGACAACTGCCTGGGATATGGGACACTTTCCTGGCCTGGAGAGCTGGCAGAGTCAGGAGAGACCAGAGCATTGGGTGATCCCCAGACAGGGCAGAGATGTCCCATTCTGCTTCTTTGCTCTCCCAGCATTTGCCCCCACACCTCAGCAACTTCTCCCACTTGTGCTCCATTTCAAAATGTGGCATCCCACTCCCAGGCTGTGCTGGGACTGTGCAGTGCTGAGTGAGGGGCCAGGCAGAGTCTCAGCTGTAGGACACCATGAGGGATCCACAATTAACTGCCCTGGTGAGACCAGTTCTCCCAGGGCCATGCTTTATCTGGGGGGGGGATGACCCACACTCCTTTCAGCTACAGCCTGGGAAGTATCCTGATTGATTCAGTCATGAATGCTGCATGACACGGACATCGAGAACTCCTGAGCCCATTAATCTCTTTCCCATGGTCCCTGGGGAGATGAAATCTTTCCTCTTAGTGCCCTGCTACCTGAGTCTACCCCAGCAGGCTGCTCTGCACAGACCTCGCTGGGGCCAGAGCAGCTCTGGGCCATGGGCCCTCTTATCGGGCTCCATCTCCTGTCACTTTCAGGACCACTTCATTATCCTTTTATTAGCCCTCTTCTGCTTATCGTTATTAATAATCACATTGGATCAGCTGGAGTGCTGACAGCTGCCCCTTGTCTATTCTTTCTGTCTATTTTAATCCTGCCTGCTTATCTAGAATAAACCTGATCCTTTTTCTTTTAATTAACGAAATTTGGTCAGTCAGCCCCTCCTCCATGCAGAGATAGGACTGATCACACCAGTGATATGCAGAGAGCAGGAAAAGGGGCAGATTATTGGGTGACAGTGTTTTCCACAGCCTGAAGATATGGGATGTTGGAGTAGTGACAGGAAGAGATTAAATCATATGCGTGCAGAGAAGCACAGCATTGGGGTGCTGTGTGGTGCTTGTCTTGGGGTCTCTGTGTCTGACCCCGTGTATTGGTGCAGGGCTCTGTGACTACATCAGTGCTGCAGGCGAGAGACACCAGTGCAAAGCAGGCAGGGAAGGTCTGCTCACCCATCTCTGCTTAGCATGGGTGGCAATAGCAAAGCCAGGCTCAGAGCCTGTATGGGTGGCACTACTGGGGCTGCTGGGATCGCTGCAGTTCCAAAAGGGGCAAAAGGACTTTGCTTCTCAGCACTTTCTAATGTTGCCAAGAGATGCAAGTGCTGGGCTTTACAGTGATGCTCCTGCTTTGTGCTCCCACAGGCATTGCTTCCTGGGGCCACAGATCTTGTTCTAGTCTCTTAAAAATGCCTTGCCCAGCATTTTGCTTGAACTGAAATATTTGTGTTGTCTGAAGGGACAGGTCACTCGAGGAAGGGCTGTGCAAATAGGCTGAGGGAAAATTGTTGTGCTAATTCACACTTTTATGAACCCATAAACTCAAATCTGCATTCATTGCAACCTGTAAAGTGACTGGAGTGTGGGCTGAAATGCTTAGAAAGTGTTAATCAGGGGTCCGTAACAAAGCAAAGTGCTCTGAAGTGCAGCAGCAGGAGCTTGGCTGTAAGCAGCAGGAGTATTCAACCTTAGCGCTAAAAATGCATATTCTTTGGTTCCCAAATGGTTCATTTCAGATGCACAAGTTGCAGCGTTGACTGAATGCGTATGTACCCTCTGCTACAGAATATGGCAACTGGGCTCAGATTTGTAGGGCTGTTTCATCCCTGAGAGGCTGTGGGCCCAGGAAGAGTATAGGGCAGAACTTCCTGATGATCTCAAGCAAGAATGTAGCTCTGAAATCCTGTCAAGCAGAGCCACACTGGCTTCTGTCCCTGTGCTTCTGTTACTTTTGAGCATTTCAGCTGACTGGGAAGAACATTAACCTGCAGTTCAGATGTTGGCGAGGGAGCTGTCACAATATAAACCCATGCGCATGGCTTAGCAGATCCTGTAAAAACATGTAATTCTGTTACAATCACAGGCAAGAATTGTGCATGGTGACATTCATGCCCTTGCTTCCATGTGAAATGTCCTGCTGCTCACAGAAAATCTTTTAATCATTACTTAATGTTGAACAAAATGTTTGAAAGATGAGAAAATGCAGGGTTCACTTGCCTAAACTGACACACTAATAACTGGTCAGAGCTTTCATTATCTCACCCCAGTCCTTCAGCAAAAATCATCCCCCCTTCAGATCCAAGTAAGGAAAATTCTCAGGATGGCTTTTGGCCCAGAAGTGATAAGAGACACTGTTTTTGGTCTTGCGGGACATTTTGAATCAGCTAAAAAAGATGGACTTGCAGCCTATGCAACAGGCTGAAGCCTTGCTTTGATCATTACCCAGATCAGCAGAGCTACCCGCAAAGCCAGAAAAGTACCTTGGGAAGTTGCCAAAGAATTTGGTCCAAGTCAAGCAACATTCTCAGCCCTTCAAGCTCCAAAGGCAAACTGGACTTAAGCTTGTGGCTCCCTGTGGCCTGCAGGGTTACGTGTACAGATGGCTTGGTGAAGCAGCCTGCTAAATAAAGCGGTGATAATAGCTCAGGCTATTGCAGCTATACCTGAGCTCACTCAAAGCTAGTCCAGATAGTAAACTCCATCTAACCCAGAGGGATGAGAAGCAGCCTGGATTTGCCCAGCCGAGTGCTGTGGCTCCTCTGCTTCAGGAATCTGAGGTACCTCTTTTAAAGCCATCTCTAGTATTTTCCCTCTGTGTTGCTCTATGCCTCACAGAGATACTCTTACTTCCATGGCTTTCAAACCCATGGTGCTCGAGACTTAAGACCTTGCCTGTCTCTGTGTGAAGGGAATTAGATACTTTTCATTTTATACACAGGGATGACAGTCATGGGCTGATAATAAAAGTTCTCCAGGGTCCCACCGTGAGACTATGACACAGCTAGGAATGGAATCCAGCACCTCCAAGCATTCATCCAGTACTGCAGCCACATTACTTCACTAACTGAAATTATGCGCAAGGCCAGTATATTTGTTTATTTTTATTTTCAACAAAAAGCCGGTTTCAGTCTATGGTGCTCCTTCCAGATTTTCAAAAACACAGTGTAAAACTTCACAGTGTCTGTACAAAACAACTTCCTCAGGAACAGCACAGCACACTGCCCACCTAGTAGGACCCCCCCCAGAGATAGGAAACTGTAACCATCTCCTGCAAAAACAGCTTCCAACCATAAGCTCGCTCCCCTCATCCCAGAAATACTCAGGGAAAGGCATGAGTTGTGCCAAACTATTTTCTAGCGCAAACTCTGGAAGTCTGAATCTGATAGGGCTCTTCAGCCTGCTGATGTCTCTCTTGACAGCATCTGCAAAATCAAGCTCTTCCACTGAGTTCAGCAGAGGAGGACCACAAAGCAAGGATGGGAAACCTTCGCCATGCTGAGAGGCACAGGCCATTCAGAAAGGCTTTGGTAAGTCACAGAGAACCACATTGCTTTAAGCTTAACCAAGCAAATGTGTGTGGTTTTTTTTTCCCTTCTTTTTTTATAAGTCACATGATGGTCAAGAGCCTTTAATGAAATTGTGGGTCCTACATGTCCCAGGGGCTGTAGGCTCTTGTCACAGGGCATCCCAGCCTCAACACACTTAGTTCTTAATTGAGGGAAACTGGTTGTGGTGCAAAGTTTGTGATGGCTTCTTGTGACATAAGACAGGCACAGAGAGAGTTTTGTAAGATGCCTACGACTTTCATGACATGCAATTGAGTATGACCACTTTGGAGAATAATGTTCACTATAGGAAACGTCACATTCTGCAATCAGACCTGGAATACATGTGTAGGTCTAATTAAATGTTGGTTTTTTTGCTTATATGAAGTGGATAAGTATGAGGGCCATACTGCGTACACACCTTTCCTTGTCTGGAGGTGTCTCTGTGCCTTACAGAGCATGCCTATATCTCACCAGCTGAGTGGGTTCTGTCCTGTTGGGCCCAGGGATCTGTTTGTCTATCTGTACAGTGTGCACACACACCAGTGATGGCTGAGGTTGGAAGTATTTATGGCAATTAAAATGTTTTGCCTGGAAGCTGTTTTGGGGCTTTTTTGAAGTGAGGATTTTCTGACTTCAAGGTGTTAACAGCCCCTCTAAACGTTTTTGTTTTTTAATTGCAGCAAATGACTGTGGAGCCATTAAACATTCGGCTCTCTGCAGTTGTTTCTAAGCCCTTTCAGTCCTTCTTCTATTTATTCTGTTTAATTCAGTCAGGTAGCTTCAGGGCAGTGAAGATCAATACTTTACTTTGATAGAAAAGAGTCAGGTTTGAAACATAGAGATAAAACTGACACATTTTGTATAAATTTAATTAAAAATGCACCTTTAGTGGCTTGTTGCAAGCACAAAGCCAGCCCTCCATCTAGCTATCTCTCTGTCTCACTCTCTGTCTCTCTCTTCCCTTTCTTGTTCCTAACAGGAAGATCTCTGAATCAGCCTCACCAACAAAGCACCTCGTTTTATGATTTTTGTCTTGAAAGTTTAGCACAGAGGGAGCAGGATGGAAGGGATGTGAAATTCTAAACAGACCTTCTGCTCTCTCCCTGGTCCTGCTCCTTTTGGTGGTGGCGGCTGGAGGAACGGGGAAGGAGCCAGCTCCTGGGTGGGGGAAGGAAGGGGGTGAAGCAGGTTGTTTTTTTTTTAAAACCCAGCAGATTGGACACCCTGGGGCACTTTCCATTTGGATCTGTAGCTTTCCTCCACTTCCACCCCCTTCTTGCTTTGTTAAACTGAGAATTATTTTTCTGACTACATGTGCATCCCTGATCCCACTAGGATAGTGCTGGCCACAAGGCAGTGTCTTTATTCTCTCTTTCTTTTTCCTCCCCTGCCCCCCCTCATTTCTTCCTTCTCCCTATTCCCCTAACCCTGCTGCCAGTGGGGACATTTGTCTTGTGTTTTATAATCTGCCCCTCTCACCCCCTTCCCCTGCATGTCTGTCTCTCTCTTTCTCAATCCTATTTGGCTCGGTTCATTTTTCACTTGAGTGCCTTTCCTCCCAGACTCCCCTCTGTTCCGGCCTCCCTCTGCTCAACACCAATAAAACATGCACAACACAGGTAGAACAAGGTGCCAGGGCTCAGCGTGACAAACGGCTCACACACCACTCAATAACCACGGCTGTAAATTGCCCCCTCCTCACCCTCCGCCAGCTCCTGGGGATGGTGGCTCAGCCGGGCCCGTCTGAACCGTGCTGCCCTGCCACAGGGTGGGATGGGCAAAACCAGCAGGAGTTCGGACACCAGCCACCACTTGGGCAGAGACCTTTCCAGCACTGTCAGTTGGGGCTGTGAGATTTAATGTCCCTGTTTCACTCCCTGGTGTGTCCATGCAGCCAGAGGGGCCCCAGGGACTTGGAAAAAGGGGACTGTGCAGCAAGGTGTCCAAACCGCCTTCCTGACCTATTTAAGTTTTATTTTGTGGCCAAGAGTGTCAAGACTCATTCCATCCATGCAAGCTCTGGGAGGGTTTTAAAGGGGAAGGACAATAGTGTCTTCTTTATGGTTCCTCTGTTCCCAGGGGACGGAGCTGGGCTCTCAGCTCTGGCCAGACACCATGTCACCTCTGAGAGCTGAAGTCTCCATAGCCAGTGTTCCCTATGCCTACACCAACCCAGCGGAGGCACGCCAGCCACCTACCCCTTGCTGCTGAGCCACAGCACACCTTTCCCTGGGATACAGCACCTCTGCCTGCTGTGGGGCTTGGCCTTGCCAGGGCTGCACACTCGCACTGCACTTGCCACTCATATGGGCTTGGCACCGTGCACTTGTGTCTGAACAAACATACAGGACAATAACAATAAAATAAACCATTACCTAAGAAAAATAAACCACGTTAAGGAACAGGCCAGGGGAAGAAGAGCAAACTAGGTAACAAAATAAATGTGAACACCACCTCTCACCAGCCAGCAGCACCTGCAGTCTGGTTCTTCCTGGGTCTGTAGAAACTCCATTGAGAGCACTGGCATTAAGTAGCACACAGAAAATGGTTGGTCCACTCTGGATGCTGTAGGAAAAGGGAGTGAGGAGGGACAAAGCAGGTATCATTGGTGGAGGCTGATCAGAAAGAAAGGAAAAGGTCTGGAAGATGAAAACCAGCTGAGCTTGTGGAGGAGGCTGAAGGACAATGAGACACAGCCACGTACATTGAAGAAGTAGCAGCAAAAACTGACCTGGCTGATTGGACAAAAGAGAGGCGGTGTCTTGCCTGTCTGGCTGTGGGCCTGGGTGACCCTGGGGACACGCGTGTGGCTGTCGGTGGGTCAGCACGTAGGCAGTGCTCCAGCTCCAGGCAGAGCAGGGGCGCTCAGGTATGGCTGCAGGGAGCGATGTGCAGTCTTTGCACAGAAATCTACTCTTTGAATTCCATTGTGTTTGACTTTAGCTGTCAAAACTGCAGTCACTGAATTTTGCTTGAGAACCAGAGGATGCTGTGTGGGTGGAGCTGCTGGTTTTGCAACAAGATGCAAAGATGGGTCCCTGCCCCATGGATTTCAGGTGTCAAACCCTCTTATTTTAGGTAATTGCCAACTCCAGCAGATGTGTGTGTGTGTCTCCTGTTACCAATTTCATTTGGCACTGGGATTCCTCATCACCTCACCCTGTGTTAATTTGTGCCAGTATTATATGTAGCATTTCCTTCCTTCAAACTCATAGGAGGCTGCATTGCAGCTGCAAGTGAAGAGAGTGTCTTTTGTACATTTTAAACTGTTGCTTTAGTTTGTCAGTGTAAAAGGAAAACACTTATCTTTGCATCCCCTTGTGGCCCAGCCCATCCCAGCTCCTTGGCTCTGCAGTTCCGGCTGCTTGGCTTTACCAGCAGCAAAAGCAGAGAGTTTCCTTGCTAAGCTAAAGCATGATGGGGTTAACTCTGTCAGTCTGTCTGCATAATATCGGCTGGAACATCAGTTAAAGTCCTTCTGAGTGATTCGTGGAGGTGAGCGCTGAGGGCTGGTTTCTCAGGGACTGTACGGAGCAGGAGTGCTGCGCGTACTGTGCACTTCTGCAGACAGACAACTCCTGCGTCTTCTGCCTTTAATCACGACAAATGAAAGTTTCTAAACAGGCAGAAGATGCCAGGCTTTTGTGTTCTGCCACCAGAGCTGCCTCTGCACTGCCGTCAGCGCCGGTAATTGCAGACAGAAGCCGCTTTGTGTTGAAATGGCATCGGTAATTGAAACGGAATTCAGAATCAGGACCCTGCAGGCACCGCTCGGTGAAAGAAGAAATAAGGATCGTTTGGGTCACATCTTTTGTAATTTGCGTTTAATAATCGTACCAGGAGGTACACACAAAGGGAGAGGAGACATGAGACGCGGCCCACTTCCCCCCCCTTGCACGCTCTGCCTGGCCTCGCAGCCTTCCCACAAGCCTGGGAACCCCGGGGGGAACCTGAGCCTGGGGACCCCGGTGGGGACCCTGCACCCGCTGGGCTGGGGTGACAGCGGGGCTCCCACCTGCCTTGCATGGCCACCCGGGGCTGTGCAGTACAGGCCCAGCCAGTACTGCATAGCTAGGAGAAGAGAACAACTCCCTGGGTCCATGTTCAACTGGATGCTTAAGTTCTGGTTTACTGGTTAGGCTGAGGATTTATGGACCCAGGTGTTGGCTCTTGCTTGGTGGATCTGGCTGAGCACAGAGCGTCAAAGGACACTGCACTGATTTCCAGTTTCTGAGTTTCTCTTTGAAATGGGGTCCCTTTGGTATCCTTCAATGGGCTTCTGTGGTTATGCCTATATGAATATATTCAACGAAACACAAGCTGTACGGCATGGCTCATGCTGAAATGTCCCAAACCTCTTCCACCACAGAACCTCTCTTCTGCTTATGGAGGACAGTGTGTCACCTCTGGTTCCCCCACAGGGAGTGCCTGAGAGGGCACTAGCTAGTGGAGACCAGCGCCCTGCAGGGAGCTCACCTATGTTCAAAGAGTGCCAGTGCTAGAGCCTGTGCCCTGGTAAATTCACTGGTGCAGATGCAGCCATGAAGTTTCCTTCTTGTCCTGTTTGGTGAGTGAATTCTGATCTCAGGATATCAGAGCTACCAGGAAAACACATGTAACAACAAAAATGTTACTGAGAATTGCTTAGGAGAAGACTGCAGTACAAGGCACAAAGGTCTTATCAAAAGTTGTGAGGAAAATGGATGCACATTGGGTCAGTAACTTTTGCTCTTTTTGGCTTTGTGCTGTGCTTAGTTGCTACTTGTTTGGCCCTGGAAGATGTGGGATCCAGTCTCTCTTTCTTTCACATTAAAGCCCACAGTGGTGCTCACTCTGTTCCAGTACTGGTCCCAGTCTGCCTGTTGGAGGCAGGATATTGGGCTGGATGGCCCTTTGGATCAACCTAGTACAGCCTGTTTGTCTTGTTTTCCTGACAGCCTGTCATGACTTGCTTCTGCTGTGCCATGGAGGCTGTGTTGAAGGTCCCAGAGACGCTACAGCAAGTTGGTGATGAAGATCCTCTCTCTGAGCCTCAAACTATCCAGGTACATTCAGCTGGTCTTTAGTGCCCAAAGTCTCTGCTCCAAAGACTGCATCAGCCAATGCAGGGCTGCCTTGTTCCCCTTAGCCCCAGCCTCTGATCCTGAAGGAGCTAAGTCTGTCAGGTACCTCTCCCATGATCTCCAGGATGACCAAGCCCTATGACACAGCATCTAGCATATGTGAAACAAGAAGACCTGATTCTGTGCTCATATGGTCTGCTGCCCTGCCCTGCGATTTCCCCTAGCTTTGCCATAATGCAAAAAATAATCCAAGTTTCTTCTTCAGTACAAAACCAACACCACTACTTTTATTTCCTATGCTGAACCCTCACAGCAAACATACCCCTAAGGAATGGCAGTATACACTCGCATATTCCACCTTGGTCTTTCTAAAACTCAGTGACATCCTGGGTTCCACTCTAAATGCAGACGAAATGGACATGGATGCTAAAAGGACTCCTCTGTTCCATCCTTGAGCAGTGTGACTCTTTACTGCAAACTTCAAGTACATTTTGGGGGACAAACTCAGCTGTGGTTACCTTCACTGGTGTCCAGTTCATCTCAGTGGAAAGGAGCATGTGGTACTGCCTGGGGTTTTTTCACACAGTGTACATTTTCCCTACTATTAGGCTTGACTCAAAGACAGGCTTCATTATCACCTGTGGCCAGGATACAAAGAAGACATTTCCAATGACCAGCAGCTCCCATGTGCTCTGCATTAATGCTGTAACTTCCCAGTTTCCCTTGCACACACTCTGCATTTCTTCCTTAAGCTGATCCTGGCAGCTCACCATTTCACAGTTCTTGCCTATGGCCAGGAAGAGCATCATCTGTCAGCTACATCTGGAGCTGCCATCCTGCCTTCTCCCAGGGAGCCCAAGGGGTCCTTATCAGAGGGCCAGAGCTGCAGTTGTGACAGGAGAAATTTAGGTTGGAGAGATGTACTTTGGCTTCTTCTAGTTTTAATTGCTACTACAGGGAAGAATCTTGTTAAATTTAAGAACCAATATTCTGATTTTTCCTTAGCCTAGAGAAGGCAATGATGTGTGACTTGGCATCACCCTGCTCAAACTTTATCGGTAAATATCCAGAAGTAAATACCCAGACACCTGAAGTCAGTTGAGGGAGGGCATCTGAAAGAGGTAAAGAAAAGGACTTTCTCAACTTTGTGGAGAGAGTGTCTAAGTCCAGTATAGTTACATGCAGACACCCAAACTTTCCTTTCTGCCTGAGAAACTGAGCATGCACTTGGGCGCAGCAGCAGAGCTGCTGAGGAGGTCCATAAGAGGCACTCTGAATGCTTTGTCCTTTTATCTCCAAGCCTTCCTCTCACTTTATGCGTGAAAAAGATATAGCAAGCATCATCACATTAATCCTATTCCTTGCCAGCACATCAGAAAATGATTGTGTCACAGCCTGTGTCCTGCAAAGATATCCATGTGAGCTGGACTGTTGCATATGAGTGACTTTGTGGCTGGGCATATGTGTCCTACAGTGGTATCAGCCCTGGTGGGGTGCTGTGACAATGTTCCTCAGCTCTCTTCTCTCTTTGGTTCAGTGTCAAATAAGTCCTCAGCTCCAGTTTCAGCATCTCCACCCTCTTCTTCCATGGAGACCTTAGGTGGGTGATCACATGTTAGGTGATAGAAGAGTGAGATCTTGAAGAAGAATTTAAATGAGATCTCGTGGCCCTGCCTTGCTTTAGTAATTCTCCTGGGGAGCTGTTTCTGTGGATCTGCTTGTTTGGCCCTCTGACAGCTGTGCTCCTTTATGTTGGGCAATTAGAGCCTCTTCTAGAGCAGAAGATGTCATTAGGAGGAAAAGGCCATGAAGGCATCAGCAACATCCTCCCCTAAACTATACATCTTGCTCACACACCCCTTCCACTGCTCACACACCTCTTCCACCACTCACACAGTGATTTCATTTGCATTTCCCATACGCTTTCCTGGGACTCCATACAGCCTACACACGCTCACACAAATGCACTGTGCTCTTACTTTCTCTGTTTCCTGGCCTTCCTTCCCTCCTCCCATCTGTTTGTTGAATAATTCCTGGCTAAGTAACTTTCTCTGCGCGGCCCCTGGGGCTGAGGCATGGGGACTTGCCCCTTCCTTCCCCTTGGCCATCCAGGGGGCTTTTGAACATGTGTTTCTGGGAGGCAGACACCAGCTGGCTGGGCGACATTTGCATAGTCAGCTAAAAGCCCCTGAGCTGAGCTGGGGACGTCTGGAAGAACCCATGGCAGGATGGAGGGAAGAGGGAAACGCTGGTCAGCTCGAGGTCAGCTGGAACAGATTTCCAAATGAATGGACAGATGGTGAAAAGAAATTAGGGGTGGGGGGAGTACACAAAAGCTTCTACATCAAGTAAATAAATCACTGAATGCAACAGGGGAATAAGTGACCAATGTGCCTATGGGTATGGCAGTCACTGTGCTGCTTCCTTCAGAGCCTGTGGGGTGGATGGACGGGGTGAGCGTGGGCTTTCACTGCTCTTGGTGCCAGAGAAGGGAGCAGGATGGACCATGGACCTGGGAGGGGGCAGGGAGAGGCATGGGGCTCTGTGGGGTCCCAAAACAGTGAAGCAGCAGAAGGGAGCTGGAGGTTCCTCGCAGCCTCCTGCAGTGAGCCAGAGGGGCCCTGCTGCCAGACCTCCATCCAGGTGCCAATGGGGCCTGCGGTAGCTGTGAGGAGAGACCCCCAGTTTGCTTAGCCACACTGTGCTTCCAAGCATCACCCAGCTCTGATGGGCACCCTGATGGTACTGACCCTTCACACCCCCTGTCCCTCCCTCCTGTTTCCCCCACCTCTCCTTTCACTCCAGCTTATTTCATTGGACTGAAAATAATAACACAACCTGTAGAGTTTTGCTCCTACAATGATGTGTCTTTGCCATTTCAAAGTAACATCAAAACATTACATTTACAAGCCCCTGTGCTGCCTTTGCACTCTCTGCTGATCACTGTTCCCAGATGCCTGCCTGGTTTCCAGCTCTCTCCCATCTGCACAGCTCAGTCCTCAAGACAGAAAATACACTTTACTGTTTGATCCTGTAGTACCTTTTGGAGCGTGGGGGAAAAAAGCACTCCCTTAGCACATGAATTTCCCAGGCAGAGAGAACTAACTTGCCTTCCCAGAGCTCAGAGTGGCACCAATTGAAGACTTTAAGAAAAAAAGGCCAAGAAATGCCGCAATGGACAATTAGGAGCTAAGCCACCCAGAGAACACTGTGTTTCTCCTTCCAAGCTGTTTAGTGGTCACCACATGCCCTTGACTAGGAAGGCTCACAAATTACATGTTATCTTTAAAATCCTGCCTGTTGTAACTGTGGGTGTTCCCTAAACCGGACAAGTGTTTAAGTTTCTTCTGGGCTTACAACCGCCACACACCATCAACAACTCCTACAGGCTGGTTATCTACTAAGTAAGAGCTATTCCCATTACTTGCCCTTTTTTTTTTTATTCTTCAGGAGAAGTGGAAATGCATTTCTGTTATTTTTAATGCAGTTTGAGTGATTTGGTGAGTTTTACTTTTTTGTGTGTGTGGTTATTTTTTTTTTTCTAATTCTGTTGTCTGGATGGTGCTAAATCCTTTCCTGAGGGATGAAAACACATGTTCCTTGTTATGTCTGCAGGCAGACAGATGTCACGGGAGTGTATAAGGAAGGCTGTCACGAAGAGCCAGCTAGCGCAGAAGGGCAGTTCCATGTAAACTCCCTACGTGGATGATCGTATCCCATGTGAAGGGGATCTGTACATTAAGCAAAACTGTCAGGATCCTGATGGCACTAATAGGCCTTAATTGCCCTGAGGGGTCTCACCTGGGGCCCCCACCCACACTTTCTTCCCAGGGTCTCCATTTAAGCTCAACCTGGGCCACTTGTTCTTTTCCTGAGCTGGGTTGAAGGTCTGCCTGTCTCTAGCCCTGTTTCTGGTCTCATCTCCTGGATGGACCTTGGACCTATCCTGCAGCAGTGTCTCCAGCCCCATCTCCTGATGGGGCTTCCTGGACAAACTTTGGACCTGGTTCATTGCTTTGCCTTGTCTCAGGTTGAGGATGGACCCTGTACCAGCACCCACCTCTGCCTGCCCTCCTCAGGTGCTGCAGGACTGTGCCTTGGTCAGTGAGGGCACTGCCTGGGCTGGGATCACCTTCAGCTCTCAGCTCACCCTCTCTTAGGTGTAGCCTGTCGTCCCTGCTCCACGATACAAATTACCAACTGCAGTTGGCCTGATGAAGACAAGTGACTGAACATAGAATCATAGAATGTTAGGGGTTGGAAGGGACCTCTGGAGATCATCAAGTTCAACCCCCCTGCCAAGCAGGACC
>JAVSBS010020134.1:0-23228 GCA_033124195.1 Coracias cyanogaster | reverse complement strand
GGAGAAGGTGGCAGGAGCAGGCAAGAGAGGCCTTCTCTTTTGTTTGGCTGGAGCCCTTACCTTCTTTTTGTCACCCTGGGCTTGAGATCAACAGGACAGGTATTTGTCTGCTTTTTGACATTGCACAGCACAATTGCTGGGCCTCTGCCACAGCCAAGTCTGCCTCTAGCATTTTCCTCTTCTCCTCATGTTTCCCCTCAAACCCCTTTCTTACCTGGACAGTTTAATGTAGTAGTTGTGTGTCTGAGTAGACTTAGACTCTTTTATTTGCTCTGTGTCAGCTCCTTAATGCAGAGAGTTGGGAAGGTGAACAGTGTTGTTTGCTTGCCTTTGCTTGGTTTGTGCTGGGCATGAGTTGCTCGGCATGAACTTGTCCTTATGCGCAGTCCATCATCCTTTCTGTCCACACCCAGGCACTAGGGCTTTGAGGCTGAATTCAGCAAGGGCCAAAACCACTCTTCCATCCAGCAGCTAAATGTGAAATGCTGCAATTGTCAGGCTTGTGCAAGGGGACTACAGTGTCTTCTGGCAGGGAGCTACTGTTCCTTGCTCCTGCTCTCGCCATGCTGAGCTGGCACCCGCTGAACCTCTCTGAATGCAAACCCCAGGCACATGTTCCAAATTGCAACCAAACTGCACATCATCTCCCAGCACTGGCAATTCCCCAGCCTCCACAGGCCTGCTGAATCATATGCTTGATCCCAGGACCATCCTGGAGCTTGAGCAGCTGTCAGCGGGGAGACAGAGTGTGCGCAAGACCTGAGCCCATTTCACTTACCTTCAATAGTTTTTCCTGACACGCCCCCCTGCCCCAAGTCTGGCATAATCACTCCCACGTTCTGAGTACCACCCTTCCACCTCCTCCACGGATGAGCAGATATTCTTGTGTTCGGCCCTTGTCTTTCTCTGCTCAGGAGGAAGGCCATTCCTGCCCTGGTCAGAGCACTCGAGGCATTCGTTTCTGGCTGCGAGGGATGCTCGGTGGGGCGGACAGGCAGAGTCCCTCCAGCATCACTAGAGGTCTCTCTTTATCTGTCTGTGCTTGCCTGCGGGGCAATGGGAGAAAAATACACTTGCTCAGAATAATTTCTTCATCTGCCTCTTGACATGTCACAGCCTTGTAGAGCATGCGAGCCCAGAGAACTCATAGGGCTGAATTCTCCTGGCTTAGTTTCTCTGGATGTCAACTGCTTGAGAGCATCTCCACCTGGGATCTACTCAGCACCCCCACCTCCTTCCTCCCAGCACCCTGCTCAGCACTGCAGGGCTCTGCAGCTGGGTGGCATCAATAGCCCTTTGCCCTCGGTCAGCCCACCCAGGCACCTGCTCAGGAAGTGATTTGCCAAAACCATGATCTGAGCTTTCTAGAAGCTGGTCCTCTCTTGACTTGTCCTTTGGCCAGGCTGCCAGCCACCAGGCTCAGCTTGCCTCTCTGTGGCCATGCTTCTGCAACTACTGTGTGCTTGATGGGTGCTGCAAAGTGTTCTAGCATCCCAGCAAAGAGCACCAGTAGCAAAACCTTGATGCTGCTTTGGAGTTGACATCAGTGGAAGGCGGGGAATTGTTACTGGTCTAAGTTTTTTGGAGGATTGGCTGTCTGCTTTCCCATGTCTCACATCACTGTAGCAATAGCAAACCACATCCTCAAGCAAAATCTACCTATGCAGGCTCCCTGGTGCACAAGACCTGCTCAGGAGTTGCTAACCTTCCACTGAGCAGAAAGACAAGTTAGGATGTGGCATATGAGTGACTTGCGAAATGTGAAAAAACAGCATGTCTGCAGCTTTCTTGTGATGCATTTGACTTCTGAGCCCAGGAAGTCACTGGCTGAAAAAGACTGGTTCATTCACCCATTGTTTCATTTTTCTATCTACTTCACCGCTACAGTCCCTCTTGCTGTACTAAACACCAGTGAGACAGAAAACATTCCCGGCACAAAATATTACAAAGAAGAGCTTACAGATGCCAATCTGTAATAAAGGCAAATGTACCTCAGTCTGGTTCTTCATGGTGAGGTCCTGCCAGCTGCTTCTCCTGGCTGCACATGAATCAATTTTTTTATTCTAACCCATTGCTAAATTTGCTAAACTGACTACTGCTCTGCTGCCTGCTATGGGCACTTCTGTGAGGAGCACTGCAAGGTGAGATGGAGTAAGGTGTTTCTGGATGCTGGAGCACTGTGAGGGCATGAACTGTTTTGGGGCTGATGACAGTGATGCAGAAACCTGCCTCAGTGCACTGAAGGCGCAGAGAAATGATGCAAGAGCTAAGAACTTCTCCTCTGTGCTCACTCCTTGAAGGGTGAGATGCAATGGACTAGATTTAGTCTTGCTGGGTCTCTGCAGCCCAGGAACCGCTCTGAGGTGGCAGGAGGGATGTGTTACAGTCATTTGTCTTTCTGATACTTTTTTTTTTTTTTTTCCTTGGGTAATCTCTGAGGGAGCTCCAAAGGAGGAAAATGCTTCTCTTCCACATAACATGTAGCCTCAGGTCAGTGCTGGGCACATTTGCAGAAACAGCCAGCTTAGTAAAGGCTGAGAAAATAAACTAGATCGGCAGAGGAGAGGGATGTTCCATTTCCCAGGCCAGGAAGTGTGCATAGAGGCTACGGCATAATAGCCCATCCAAACATACATCCACAAGAAGTACTGTCAGGCATCGTGTCAGACAGTTTCCTTCCCTGTCCCATGAATCCCAAACTTGGTGTTTGGCTACAGAATGTAGGGTAAAAGACAGATACAGAGATCCTCCGAATTTGGTGCTTGGGAAATGGACAGCTTCCCCATGGGGGAGAAACCAGTACATTAACTGAGATCCAAAGCCCAGAAAGGGTGGGCAGGAGGGATGCCACATCAGCTCTTTTCAACATGTTGCACTGGCATGTAAAACCTGAAACACACTTATCCTGTGACCTCTCACCAGCCAGGGAAGAGGAAAAGTTGAGCAGATAGACTGTGAGCTGGTGGAGGAGAGGTTTCCCACCCACAGACCAAGCATTTGCCTTCATCTGCCTGCTTTCAGTGTAGGGTAGTTTATGCAGACATTTGTTCATATACCTGCTATGCATGAGAGCAGCAGAAAGAGTGCCACCAGCTGTTGCTGCTGGGTTCCGTGGGATTTAGGACGCCTAAAAGCTTGGCTGTGGATACATTTAACCTTATTCTGCTGTCTGTGCATCTCGGAGATTACTGTTGGTGTTTCCAGGCACACAGACAATTATCTGCCTGCATTCCTGTGTGTGCTCATGCATTGGTACATACCTCGGTCTGTCCGTGTACCTGTGTCTCTGCCTGGGGGTACAGTACAGTGCTGTAACAAGGAACGTCCTGGAGCTGGAGCTGCTGCAGCAATTACACCAGATAAACTGCTCTGCTTGAGGGTTGCTGTCCACACCAAGCTGCAAGGCAGGGAGCCTAGCTTCACCACCGAAGTCTATTCATTTTAATAAGAGGGACACCCTGTGTTATTAAGAAGAGTGTTTATTACTGTCGCTGCATGCTGACAGCAGCTTCCATCATCGTTAAAAGGCAGATAGGGGGGAGGAGGGTAGGGAGCTGTGTGCTCCTGTCTCGGAGGCAAGGACCAAGCTGGCAAGGAGGCTGAGGCTGCAGGGCTTCCCCCTCCGCCTAGAGAGAGGTTGCTAGTGCAGAGGAGGCCTTTGGGAAGGATGAAGAGGAAAGTGTGGGACCCTGTTCAGTCTCATCTCCAGGGCTGAGCAGTTTTGCCTCCAGGTTCCAGCCTAGATGAAGACTCTTCTGCTGTGCAGGAGGCAGCTCCCCTGCCTTGTGTTGTCCAGGGCTGGGAGGCTGCAGGCAGAGATGGGAAAACCGAGGAGGGCAGCAGCAGTGGGCACTTGCTGGTGGAGGAAGATACAGGGTATGTATAGGATTGTGCTGCGGCTGTGCTGAGCCCTCTGCTTGGTCAAAGAGCAGGTCTCAGCACCTCTGTTCTTCCTCCCCATTTAGCTGTGACAGCAGCACTGAGCTGTATGGTTTGTACAGCCCTGTCTGGGGCCCCTCACCCAGGACACGAGCAGGGATATCTTGATGCACAAGATCAGACTCTGTCCCAGGGAATGGCACAGCTAGACCTTCACCCATCACTGCCTGGACACATCTCTAATTTTAGCAACCAGCATTTCTTGAAAATGAGAGGATATCTGCTGCAGCATTGGAAGTGTAGTGAGTTTGTAGGTCTCAGGGAAATGCAAGAAGAGATGGTTAAAGATGATGCTTAAGCACAGCATGACCAGCCAGCGTTGGTCACTGGCTTTGGTGTTTTCAGGTAGATCAGACCTGAAGTCTAGAGGAGCCACTGCCAGTGCAGGACAGGATGGGAACAGGGCACCACTGTAAGAGGTCTGCATAGTGCTTTCCCACTCTGTCCCCAGTGCTTTCACATTTCTGAGTGCCTGAGACATGGTGTTTCACAGATAAAGATGTTTATGGAGCCAAATCCCTCCTGGTTACTGGGCTTCACCTTTCTTGTGTTCAGACAGAAATAATTGTACCCAAAGCTGGAAACGGGCTTCATTACTTTGCTCCTCAAAGCACAAGAGAAGTTATTGATGTTTTTGTCTTTCAGCTGGAGATTTAAAAATTCAGATAATACTTCCAGTTTTCAAGCAAAGGAAGGAAAATGCACTCTGTCCTGTTCCCTGTATGGAAGTAAGATCTCAGCAGAAGAGTGATGGGCAACTGCTTCTTGGTGAAACCCCCAGGTGTTCTGTATCTTTATAGTGGTAGCAGCTGATCAATGCACCAATGATTTCATCATATCAAGCAACAGGTGAGTGCAAGAGAGTAGATGGAATGGAGATATATAGCAGGGGAGCATGCAGGTGAGTAGAGGATTGCTTGGAGGAATATGCTGGCTGGGAAGAAGCTTGTGTCTTGAGCCAGTGGTGAGTACTCTAATTTGCAAATACTGCTGCAGCCTTGCTCAGTAGAGATGGTGAGGTACAACCCTGGGGTTGCCTGTCCTTGTTCTATGTGACTTACTGCCTTGCTCTGATAGCTGATGCTTCTGCTGGTCAGATGCCTCTGGCAGTTGGGGACAGCTCTGTCTGCTCCCCTGGCCCTAGCCCACCTCGTTGAGGCTCTCCAGCCATGTGTGACATTAAGGCTCCTCTAGATCTCTGCAGGTTTTGCAAGGTTGATTGGGACCAGCGTGTGTCACTCTCGGCCACTTCCTCATCACCATAACTCTGGGCTGAATAACAAGAGGCCGAGAATCTGCTAACGCAGGCCCCAGCAGAGTGCCCCATCACTCTCTTTTATTCGCCCTGGAGATTTATGCTGCCTATCTCCCTTCCCTTTGTCCACCAGCCGGGCCCTATAAGTCATGTCCTGGGGCTGACAGGTCACGTGGCTTGTGCTGCTGCCCTGTCAGAGTGACTGATGCCAGGGGGTGATTAAAAGAGAGGAGAGGTGAGAGGTCAGCAGCAGGCGGCATGATGCGGGTGGGGGGATGTAATTATCACTCCTGTGACATACTGCTGGGGGCTTTCATGGATCGTCACCCAGGCTGGAGGTGGGGAGGGAGGTACTGGAGCAGGGAGGGAGAGTGGATGGACACAAGGCGAGAGTGGGCAGTGGGGTTATGGGAGGCAAGGGCTTTCCATTTTTGAGAGAAGTGTAAAGCCCAGTCTATTCTCCAAACGGAACTTCTAGCTTCCAGAAAGAGAGAAAGGGCATTTGGAAAGCTGCAGAGATCTCTGCTGGGATCAGAAAGCAGCTCTGTTTGGACTTCTTTTGGACACTTAAAAATGTTTTAAGTTCCCTCTGCTGCTGCATTCCAACAACACAACACAGGCAAGAGTGCCTTCAAGACACTCAAAAATGAGATGTACATGTGCTCTGCTAGGGGAGATTTGACAAATAAGTTGGCAGGCTCAGTCACCCAGTGCTCTGTGCTTACACTGCCCATTTCCCTCTGAAATTCCTGTCCGGAGTCTTTTGTGGACAAGATGAGGCTGCCTGGGTAAATAGTTTCCCAGATACTCCACACAGGCTAGATCTTTGAATGAACCCTTTCTGGCCCAGCATAGAGACAAGATCTTCAGCAGAGCAAAGAATGAGGAAAAAGTAGATGAAGATAGATCTCTGTCCTGGAGAAGAGGATTTTGGATAGAACAGGGGAGCAGCTGTCATATAGCCATATAAATGAGAGAAATAACTTAGATTCTGACAATGGGAAGATTAAGAATGCTGGCTGGTAGGGGCTGAAGAGGCTAAGATCATGTTGAGAAATGTCTAAGCAGTAAGTGTAGTCTTGAGTATGGTCACACTCCAGCACTGCTGAGCTTTGGGGCAAGAAGTGAGAATATCTGTGGGAACGTTTCAGAGACTTCATCGTTTCTGTCTCAGGTAACCTGACTTGGGTAATTCCAGGATATCAGAGTTTTCCCATGCATTCTGTTTGTACTTTCCATCACTTAAACTTGAATGTCTAGTTTGCAATTCTTGTAACTGGGAACCACTTCATCAAGGTGTTCCCTAGGCTAGGAGTGAGAGCTGCCAACCTCCAGTTTCCAAGACTATATATGGGAGAGTTTCCAGTTCTTATGTTTTCAATGTCTCAAACTGCCTTGCTTGAGCCACAGATAGCATGGGTATCTCTCACTATAGACAAATCCAGAGTTTACTATTAGGACCTTGGACTATGTGTGGGAGGCTGGTGAAAATCACACAGTACTGTGCTGATGTGCCTTCAGAATCAAGGCATGCAGGAATACCCCTGTAGAGTAAGCAAGTGGTCCATCTAGTTCAATATCTAGCCTCTAACAGCGGCTTCCCAGTGTGTCACAGGCAAGTTCCTGAAACAGGAAGATGTGTCCCACCACTAAGGTCTTGCTCTAAACTTTTGTACTTGGAGGGTTGTGATGTGGATAACTGTACCCAGTGCCAGTTTGAGCTTTTGACTAGCATTCTTGGACAGTACAGGGAAAAAGCCCTTCAGACTCAAAGGGCAAACATGTAAGTCAGAGTTGCTGTATTCCTCTCTCAGAGTAAGAGACAGAACTTCTTGGTCATCCATAGGCCAAGGATATATCTTGTTCATGGCACCTCCTGGTTTCTGAGAATGAGTAGTTTTCTATAGATGTCAGAAAGCAAAAGCTAGTTGAAATAAACAAAATGAAACCAATCTGAAACAGACCAAACAGTGAGGAACCAAACAACCTTAGTAGCTTCTCATTTCATCATTATTTCCACACTGGTATAGCTCTAACGACAGCTAGATGAGTAATTTATGGTTAGAGGAAAAAATATTACTGGATAAACTAGAGTAAATATTACTCACACAGTCTGAATTAAAGGATGTGTATTCTAAATGTCTTTCTCATCAACCCTGGACAGAACTACTGTCACACCTCATTGAAGATCGAGGGCTAAGATATTAATTTATCATTAAATTACCTAAACTTAAAGAATTACAAAACTCAGCAGTATCTGCAGCAGGCAATCTCCAGTCTCCAAATTATGCGTCTTGGCATTTTATGGAGAGAAAAGGATACACTCCTTCATATTCTCAGTAGTATCATGGTACATGTAAAGTGGCTCTTCTCTGCTTCATTTTGTTATAGCCATACTGGAAAGCATAGAGAAGACTTAGCTAGTGCTTCATATTATTATTATCATTCACATGGTAGCATGGCTCCACTGCAGATTTTCAGCTAGGTATTTACTTCTAGAAGGAACTATGTGTTATGGGTTGTCTCTGTCACATTAGCAGAGTGTCACCAATATATTTTTAGAAGGAATGCTGGAAATTAATCCAGCTCAAAGATGCCTGTGTGGTTCCTTCCAAATGCTTACCTAACTTGGTCTTTAAGAAAAATTATGGTGCTACCATAACCTCTCTAACAAAATTTTTTCAAGACTTTACTACACATACAGCTAAAAAGTTCTCTGAGCTTTCTAAATCTCCCTTGATGCAGTTTAAGGCTACAATTTCTCCTTCTCTCCAAAGACTTGGCCTCTTCAAAGCAGCCTATGTATTTGAAAATTGCCATCATGCCTCCTGCAGTCTTTTTCTTTTTTTCTAGACTAAACAAACTCTTTTCCCCTGCAGGCTAGGTTTTTTAGATCTCAGATTATTTTTCCTTAACTGGTCCCTCTGGTTTGTCCACTTTTTTTTTTTTCTTGAACTTTGGTATGCAGAGAGGAACAAGGGCAAGCCACGATGTCCAGCTCAGGCTTTAACACTATGCAGAGTGCAAAGGCTAGCTTGTGCCTTACAGTCTGTTCTCTTGTTTGTACAACCCGGTACTTTTCACAACAGCTCAGCATGGGGATTTGTCTTCAACTTTTGACCCACTGTTCCTCCCTACATCCATTTCTATGGTGCTGCTACCTGCCTGATTCTTCTCTAGGCCCATGATTGTGCAGTAGCTTATTCAGGCTCAGAAGTCCTGGAGAGGGAGTATGCTAAGGGAACTTTAGCCCCTTTATCACTCCCAAGTGCAACATGCATGTGGTGTGTCCTGTGCTGAGGTAATGTGGCACTGCAAGTCTCTCACCTTCCGTTCAGTAGTTGCATCTACTGATATTACTCCTACCTGATGGCTGAGTATGGTGCTTTGGCTGAGCTGCCTCCTTTCTTCCAAAGTGTTTTTCATTTTTTCAAGGTCATATTGCATTCTCAGCATATCCTACAATGTTCAGTCCCTTCCACCTTAAGTAACCTGTAAATTTATGAGGAAACTCTCTGATACAGTGAAGCCTGTGATGGTGGGTGACCACCCCCTGGAAAAGAGGAAAAGATTATATCTCATTGGGAATTAGCTGCAAAAGTTATTGAAAATTAGGAGGGTGGAAACTGGGAACTGGAAAGGATGAATCTAACCAATGCATTGTCCACTGAGTCACCTCCTAATTGGTGATGCTGGAACAGTTGCCTTTTTCAGTGTGGTTTAAGGAAATCCTGTCACTTAAATTACTAGGGACTGAAACTAAATGTGATTGGGAAATGGGAGACCAAGAGTGATATAGAGTAGAAAGTCACCTGGGTTAAAAAGAGCTGTGTGAATACATCTGAAGTTTTTTTGCAACTAAACTATTAACTCTAATAAAAAGTACGACTCCTATCCCTTGTGTTCCTTTTCCATAAGGGTTATAGGTAGTGGGCATTGGCAGAGAATGTTTGTTGAACTGGAAATTTTAAATTGAGGAGATCCAGATGTGAAATCTGAGCATTTGTGTCAGAAACCTTGGCTGTAGGGCTGTTCTAGGATATTACAGCATATGGAGTACAAAAAGTCCTTCCATGGCAAAGAATTCAGTTGTAATCTCTCACATCAAGTGCAAAATCCCCCTTTTAGTCTGTCTTCCAGTCCAGATTCATTCCTCAACTGTTTGGTGAATTCTAAACAGCAAATACACTTGAGAGAACTCAGCTCTAATGAATAACCCGTCAATGGAGAAATAGGTTAAATTTGGCAAATAGAGTATTTGCTGGATAGCGTTTGCTTAGCTTTACAGGCGACTGGAAAGGACAAGCCAAAACAGATGTTCCTAGACTTTGCATGAGGGAAGTTTCCTTGAAGAAGGCATTATGGGTCTGTTATTCTGAGATAGAAAAGACACGAGAAAGGGAAGAATTTACTGATGATGAGCTCTGGCAATGGTGATAGGAGGCAAAAGGAGATGGTGGTAAATAGAGGGGCTGGATATGGATAGGCAGGGAGTATGAGAGCAACAGATAGGAGTGTGAGATACGAGAGGGGTGGGGAGCGTGGGGGAGGAGGTGAGGGAGTGAGCCAGGAGAAGACAGCGTGACTGTGTCTGATCTACACTGACGAGTACCAATGTTAACTGTCACCTCTCATCTCCAAACTAAATCACACCTGGAATTGGAGGCAGCGAGGAGCTGATAGAGTCAGTCTTAGAGAGCCGACAAGTCAATCAGAGCGGAGATGCGTGGAGAGACACCAGCTTTATAGGGCTCGGTGCCTTCATTCATAGCGGGATTTACACCTGTCAGCCTCCCGGCGGGGGGAGCGCACCGGGGCTCACTTCAGTGCCACTTAAAACGGGACAACAGACACATTACTGTGGTCACTCTCTGCTCGCCTTTCCTTCAGAGGGTGCGTTTTATGTTACAGGGAGCTCAGCTGCCTCTGCTAGTTGCATTTGAAGCTGAATGCACCTCCTGCCATGAGGGAAAGGGCTGCCTGCATTTCAGGGCCTGGAGGGCTCTTCCCCACACAGCTGCAAAGGGGAAGGGAGTGCTGTGCAGAGCAGGGGAAAGAAGAGGGTAACTGCCTGCTAACCAAAAGGTTTCAGGAGCTATGTAGACTGTGTAAACCCATCTCATTACCTAAGTCTGTCATGATATTAATGAGAAGAGGTCAGCGGAGGCCAGTCCAAGAGATCAACCTCCTTGCCTTCTACCCAGCTCTTCTCAAATAGCTGCAGTTCTCCATAAAGACCCTACTCTCCTTTCAAAAGAGCCCCCAGATCAGAACTCTTCCCTGCTGGCTAAATCCTGGGTACCAAAGCTTGTGATACAGGCTTTGAGCTGCCTGATCTCTTAATCCAGCTGTGTGTATTCATTTGAAACTGAAAGCAGCTCCTTTTTGTCGTCTGCTTCTCAGCATTAACTTCTCTTTGATGTAATTCTTGCTTCCGATGCTCTCTCCCTTCATGGGGAAGATTAGTGTGAAATTGGCCTGCTTCTCCAGAGACTGCAGTGTTAAGCCTCCAACACTTGGTCCTTATTTGAAATCCTTAACCCTCATCGAGAGGAGGGGGAGGGAAGGAAAGTGTAAGAGTCCCAGACTTAACTCTGCCAGAGCCCTGTTGCCTCCATTCTCTTCACTGTTTTGGGAGAGGGGAGCATGGATGTTGAAGGAGGCAGGGATGTGCTCGGAGTAATGCAGGTATTTTAAAGTAGTGACAAAGATTACATTCTAGTTGCTAGGCTTATATCCTCTCAGGTTGAGAAGAGAGGATGGCAGTGCAGGGGTAATCAGAGAGGACTGTGAGCAAGAAAATAGTATACCCAGGCTGGTCAGAGTATCACCTGTGTTTTGGGAGTTAAGCCACAAAATTCATCATTCTAATCTGCTTTGAAGAAGCAGGCTTGAAGACAGATTGCCTATGCCCATTTGGTGAGGATGGAGTGCGGGAGACAGAAGTTCCCTCATCTCCTAGTAGGGTTGTGGCTGCAGGGTTGCCTTGTGCTTCATCTGGAGTTTTTTCCTTGTGAGAAGAGCAATGGGCTCACTGGGGATGAACTTCAGTGAGCTCTGGAACTGCAGTTTCTGAGTGTCTATGCCTTAGACAAGTTGCTTGTTAGGGTCTCCCTTCTCCACAGTGCTAGGACAACGTCCCTTGCTCTCCCTTTCATCCTGCTTCTTGTGCCTGCCTTCCCCTACATGGCCACTCTCTGCTTGTCTTCCATCATCCCACCATTACACGTTCTTCAACTTTACTCCACCAACTACTTCCACCAGCCCTTGCACCTGCTCCTCCTGCTTCCTCCTCCACCCGCCTCTCCTGCCCATGCTGTTCTTCCTGGTGGCTCTTCCCTACTCCCCACACTTTCAGGTCCTGCCATGTGCTGCACTGCAGCCCCACCATCCCCTCCTGCTTGGTCCTGCTCCATTGCACTCCCCACAAACACATGGTGCCATTATCTCAGAGAAGGGCCTTGAGCACCCCCTTTGGTTTAGCCTTGTGCTTCCTCTCGCTTGGTCACCCCCCTCCCTTACCCAAGTCTGCAAATCACTCCTTCCCATGTCAGCCAGCAAATTGGTTTATCCTCCCCCCATCCCAGCTTTCATTACCTTGCCGAAATGAAGCGATATCTCCTCGGCGGAGGCTTCCCGTCTCTGCAGCCAGTACCCAAATCATGAGAGCTGGCATAATAAATGAAGACAAAGTGCCGGCGGCCTGGGCCATCTCTCCCACTGCGCCACTAGCCGCTGCCAGCTTCATTATTCGCTTAAGTTGCCGGAGAAAATTACTTAACCCTGACCCGTGTATTAGGGCCCTGTATTAATGCTGCGACAGGCATCTCTTACAGCAAAGAACAATTTATTAGAGCCGAAACAGGCTGCTTTTCTCTGTCATTTTTCCAATCTGAGCTTTGAACACACATCATTAAACTTGTCTGACTCTCTCCCCTTCTCCATCATTCCTTTTTTATTTTTTTAAACAGAAAGTGCTGTAGAGAATGGAGATTGTTCTGAACTCACTGAATGCCTCGGACTTTGCCCCCTCCTTTCCCCCCCCCCAATGCTCTTTCCTCCAAACACAGCCCGTGTCTCCATCTCTGTCTAATTTACCCTTACTCTCCTCTCTTTGTAGTCATGTTTTTGTTTTTCAAACTCTTCCTCCTGAAATTCTCTCATTCTCTGCTTGCAGCTCTGTTTGTTTGCTTGTCTCTATACAGGTGTCATGGTCTCTTTCACTCCATCAGTTTGGCTAATCTCACCTCTTTCTTTGTGCTGAACTGAAGGAAAGATGCTGGGAAGTGTGTGCTCCCTATGCCAATGTAGGCTCTATCCCACCTTGCCCTGTCCTGGGACTGCCTGGGACACCAGGGATCATCAGAGCACCTTGGAGTTGCCCTGTGAACTGATTTGCAGCATTTTCACCCTTATCCCATTCTCTCCAAGGGTTCCACCTACATCACCTAATAGTGCCAAGCAGTGTGTGCACCAGGAAGGGTTTCAGGAGGACTGGCTCTGTTTGTGTGAGGGAGCTTTCTTCTTATTTGCTGAAACAATTCCATATGGTTTGGTGGCGTTCAGTTGTGCTCTCTTTTATTACAGCTGTCTCAATATAAGATCTAGAGTAACACATAATACAGAAACGTGGTCAAAATAATCATGCTGTCCCTTTTGAATCCCATGCTGAAGGACCAAACACATAGAGGCAAAGAGAAGTTAAATACAGGGTGATGGCCAAGAAAGTAATAATAAATAGGAATATTTGTTATTGGTCATTTTAGCTCAGTAGCACTGAAGCTGCATGTACTGTCTTGTTTGGTTCTTCATCTTCCATCTGTTAATTTGTTTGCTTTTTTCTCTCTTTGTACACCATCTATCAACTGCCATGGTGTTTTCTCAGTGACCCATTTAATGAAATGGTTGTGTAGCTCTTATATGACTGTAATATTTAAGTTCTGTCTTTTTTTTTCTTTCCCTTTTTTCAGTGCTTTCCCCTGTTTGAGAAGCTGTAATCCTCTCTTCTCTTTCCCATCCGTTTCTTGTGTTATCTTAGACACTGTCCTTGGTTTGTCACTGCTTGGCTGCTCTTCCAAACGCCTCCCCTTTCTGTTCCTTTTACATATTCCAGTTGTCCCTTTTCTCAGTATGATTCCACTCTGGTCATTATAACTGACACTTTAGAGCTATCAGTTGGGGTGGATTTAGCAGGAGGGTGGCCATGCAGTCTCTTCCCTCTTCTGCTTCAGAGAGGGTGAGAAACAGCCATACAAGCTCTACCTCACTGCTGCAGCCTTGCAAAGCTGGTGGCAGAATATTGTCTTGAGGAAGAAAATAACTAGTAGTGGAGGCTTTTGCAAATGCCTGATCATTTTGGGTTGAGATGCAAGGCCTAGACTTTCCCAGCTGAAGGTAGCATGGCCTATGTGAGTGCACAACAACAGCTCAGACTAGGTATCTGAAGCTGGAGGCTACCAGCGTGTAGTAGCCTTTGTGCAGTCTCAGCTATGTAAGGCTCATTGAGAGGGCTTTTGTGTCCAACTGCCTCAGATTGAGTGTTTAGTTCCTGGGTCAGGCTGCTTATCATGCTGTTGTATTTTGTTTCCAGAACCTCTGGCCAGAGGTCAGATTAGCGGAGGGACTGGTATGAAGCCCATTTGGCTTTATTGTAAATTGTATTAGACCACAGCTACCTATTAACACAGGCTCTTCTTTATTCGTTAGTTGACTGGTGATACTAGAAATCCAAGGCTAAGCTCTCCTCTTCTTCAGAAGACAATGTGAGTAACCCAGAATTTCAGCACACAAACTATTTATAACAAACATTCTTATTTCCACTTTACTGGTGATTTGTACAAGGAATAAGCAAGAAATGGATACTTTCTTAAAGAGGAAAGGCTAAGTATAGAGACTTTCACAAATCATTCTGGCTTCAAAGGCTTCTAAGTCTGGCTGTGGGCCTACTTTTAACTGTCTGTTAACAATTTCCTCTTTGTCAGTAATTGTCCCATGGAGATATGTGAATGAAGAGAAATTGCTAAGGAGTGAATGGATCTTGGTGACCACTGCCCTCCAGCTAGCTTTCCAAGACACCATATCTTTCTGGACACGTCCTCTAATTGTCAGCAAGGAAACTTGGGAGGCCCTTCCTTGTGTGGAGGGTCTGCTTCTGTCTGGGTCTCCCAGAGGAGCTGGAGATTACTAGAGCTCAACACATGGTCATGGGTAGATGGGATTAAGCTAAGAAGAGGTAGGAGATCTGCCTGGGGTGGGAGTTAGGAGCGGTTGTTTGTGCTACTTTATGCATAACCCAATACACTGTGACAGTCAGCACTTCTGTCTGCCTTCATGTTCTCGTGCATGATTTAGAAAAGAAGTATTTCTGTTGTCACATAAATTTACTGTGATTGCTGTGCTGGATTGAGTTTCCTGCAGTTTACAGAGTGAGACAATCTGCCCCTCAGCCCCAGCCTAGAGCAATGGCTTTTGTCAAAGGAAGGGGATAGTTTAGTCCTAGTAATTTCTTTCTATCTGTGGCTGCTCAACTGGCATTTTGACTTCTCTGTTGCAGCTTTTCTCTCCAATATGGACCTTGCCAAAGACCCCTTTGTCATCACAATAGGATTTTTGACAGTCTTAAGTACATCATTGGTAATAGACTAACAACAAAATAATACTAATAACTCAAGCATTAACTATAGGAGTAATCAGGTAGCTAGATTATTCTAATTTAGTAGAATCTTTATTATTTCCCTGTCCACTGCAAATTTGTCTGGGGTGCCAAAGGTTTATATGGGAAAAAAAAAGAAGGAAAAGTAAAGTGATGGGGTTTTTTTCCATTGCCATCCCCTAGTGTTTATGTGGGCTGGATGAAGTTTCAGAGCTCTGTACTTCCCCAAAGAGGGAGAAAGTTACTTCTAGCAATGTCAGGAATCAAGGGGATTCTGTAGCTATTTGTCAGAGGAGTGATTGTGAGCTGAAGGACAGCAAATTTATGAAGACATAAACATGGTGCATGAGATGGCTTGTGGGCTGTATCACAGCAGTGATACCTCTAAAATAGGGGAAATATCTCAGCAGGAGATGTGCATGGAAGGAGTGGTGCAAAAGCTGGATCACAGAACAGTCTGGGGTAGTTTTCTTGCACTTGCACATCATTCCTGTTAGCAAGACAGCCAGGGGTCCTAGTTTTTAGCCACCTGTTGAGAAACTGAGACAATGGTTGGACTCAATGGTCTTGAGGGTCTTTTCCAACCAGAGTGATACTATGATACAGTGATACTGTAACTGGCTAATGAGAGACACTCTGAATAGCCGTGCATGACCTCTCCACATAGCTGGGAGGGAGACCAACACTTTTGTACATCTTCTTCTCTGGCCATTGGAAAAAGGCATGTAAGATGAGGTGTTAGCTGGGCCTTTAGGAGCTGAACAACTTCTGGGGGCTTTTGGTTATGAGCGTGCAGGCTCTGTCACTATGTAAAGCATCTCTCCAGCCATTAAAACTGCTGATCTTTGGAATTTCTTCATTGCTTTTTCCTCAGATGTAGGCAGAGGGTCACTGGGGCTTACAGGGAGAGGAGGGGTGGAGGAGATGGCAGTGAGGGTGAGAGGGGATGGTTGGTTGGTGTGGCTGCCCTTCTGCTGGGAGTCCCTCCCGAATTCCCTGCCACTATCCTGCTTAGCCTGATAGCTCCTCCAAGTTCTCTAATCACCTTCTTGCTGTAATGAGCCTCTCATCTCACTGATGGAAATCAGAGTATTTGGTTATGAAAGGGACACTGTTAATAACACGATCTCTCTCTTCCCCACTCCATCCCCCACTCCCTCTGCTAGCCCCCCCTTCCAGCTCTCCACACAATTCGCTCAATTAACGATAGGCAGAAATTAATTTTTCCCCTGGACTGAAACAATTGCTTTGCAGAGGATTGCCAGCTCGGCTCCAGATAGGGACCTCTCCCAGCAGGGCCCAGAGAAAGGAGGAGAGACCGAGGCGATAAGCAGGGCCCTATCAGCAGCCACAGGACGCAGTAATACAAATGTTATCCTTAGAAATGTATTTAAAGAGGATATGTTTATAATTCGAAGGGGATTGTCAGGCTGCTCCCCTCCCCCTTCCCGCAGATCCACACCACTGCCTTCTTCCTTACCATGAAGTGCTCTCAACCCTCCAAAATGCTTGGCAATGTCAGCACCACAGGTTTCCCTGGCCACAGCACAGGTAGAAGCAGGGGGTGCTGGGGTCCAGTGCTGGGAATAGCCATGGAAGGCAACAGCACCAGGCTCACACACAAACCGGGTAAGGCTCAAGGTGCAGGGGCTCGCAGCAGATCCCTTGGGTCTTAAGCAACAAGAGTCATGGACCAGGCAAATGCACTGTGCAGAAAGAAAGCAATGGTAGGAGGAATGAGTGAGTACCTGGAGACAAGAGATGAGAGCTCTAGCTGCAGCTGGAGGGCAGTGGGAGGATAGTTCATCCTGGGGCAAGGATCTGGCTGCTGTTGCATGTAACTGTGTTCCAGTAACACTTGTGACTGAGAAAATACTGTCCTCCTGGTTCCTTTCTAAAGCTACATATTTATAGATCCCATATGCATAATAGCTCAATGTTTAAAAATAAGCCATTCCGCCCAGCCTGACCTATGGATGCCAGCCAACCTGCAGGGCTACTCCAATAAGCGTGTCCCTGGCTGAAACACCCAGGCCTGTTCACACACCCAGCAAGAAGGGTGCCTTCACCTTCCCCTCAAATAAGGAATGGCAATGCAGCCAGTGAGGCCTTCTGGCAACCCCTGCTCGCCTACTCTATGCAGACTTGTGACATGCCCTGCAGCTCTATATAAGACCCGCTGTTCTTGTGTATACCAGTTGATCTCACTGCAACAGGCAGATAATTGCAAGACGCAGGGAAAGCAGGAGAGGAGCAAGAGACTCCACAGAGGACTTTCAGGAAGCAAACCCTGCAATCATTATAACCACAAAAAGCATCACTCCAGCCTCCTTGAGGCTTCACTAGTCCTTGTGGGTGATGCTCACGCTTGGCTGTGCTGGCGTTCTTTGAGGCCCATTGCTTTTGAAATTCCACTTGATCTTGCTTAGGTCAAGCTAGTGCTCAGTTCCTGCCACTTGACACTAGCATCTACAATGTTCCAGCCCTCACCAGCATCACTGGTGCCATTGCCAGCTCTCCACTGCCATGGCGAAGATATTTTTTTTTCTGAACAACAAAGCATCCCCAAGGGATTTAGCTGGGTCTCTGAGGCTGGCTTTGAGACTGCTGAGTGCCCCTCTTGGTGGCTCAGAGGCCTCTGTGGTTACACCTGCAATGGCAGGTGGATGGGCACCATAGTAAGAACCTCAGACTGTTCCAATCCTACAGAATTCCTTGATCTATTGCCAAATAAAACAAAATTATCAAATAAGATGTGCTAGATAAGAGATGAGCAGCTTCATGATCAAGCTTTCCTTTGCAAGGCTAAGAGGATTCCTGTAATTTTAGTACTTCTTCAGTTCCTGCATTGTGTATGCTCAGTTTCTTTTTATTCAGTTCTTGCTTCCAAGTTACAGCACTATTAACATCCTGCTTGCTATATTTAAATGTTCTATTCATGGAAGAATCCAAGTAAAACTGATTTATTTTAACTTTTAAAATTTCTTTCCTGAGGAACTCTGCATCTGTGACACCTTGTCTCTCATCTGTCACACTAATAATCATTTGGTTTATGCTGCCTCGCATCTATATTTACAGTGTATTCTCCACAGCAAGGAGTTTGACTTGGCCATATCAAAAGGAGTGGCACCTTGTCACAAATCCCAACCACATACCCTACTCATGGTCATTGTTCAGCCAACTGCTAGTAGCCACAAAGTCCCCATGAATCCTGACTGAGGTAGGGTCTGCATCTCTATTCAATGCTCAGCACACAATACTGGAAGGAGGGTGGCCCTCAGACACATGAGGTTTCACAAACCTCCTGGCTCCCCTTACTTCAGCTCATCCTCTCTCCACCATGCAGTCTTTGCCCATCCTCTGCCAGATGTGTGAAGGCAGGCAGCAGTCCCAGAGTGTGCAGAGCATCTCTATGACTAGTGGGGCAGCCAAAGTGGAGGAGGTGATTTGATAGACCTTGCTGGCCCACCAGTGCAGGGAAGCAGTGTTAGACCAGAGAAGATCTGATTCAGTAAGTATCAAGAAAAGATGCATGTTTTAAAATACAAAATTCATTTATTGGTGTTAAATGTAAAAACCTCTTCCATTTGCTGTGTGCAAGTGAAGGCTTTTGGCCTCATGAAGAGATGCTGCGGGCAAAATAAAAGCCTTAACACCTAGCCCACGCTTAATGGGAGTAGCTTTACCCACTGGGAGATTAAAATGCAACATTTACAGACAGGCCAGCCCCACTTTCTATACTACTTTGTGTTCAGAGCTAGAAAGTTCTTTTAGACACCTCCCCACTGTGTACTAAGATCACTGGAAATTAAGCACAGGACACTGAAATACAGGTCACCCCTGATTATTGGGACTATCAGGAATCCTTCAAAGTCCACATTAAATGAACACCAAAGTCGCTGGCAGCAGATTACTCAGAGGAACATAAATGTAGGCCTGAGTTTCACTTCACCCTCAAAGACACTTGAGAACCAGAGCATATTAGGGAAACACCAGCTGATGCTTGTAGAACAGTAACCAGAAATAAACTGACCCTCTCTGCTCCACAGCCATTGGCAAGGGTCCTGATGCTGGATAGAGAAAGAGCATGGACTGTAAAGCTATCTGCTAACATGCTTTGTAAAAGAATGTGGACAGGATATCTGTCCTGCAAATGACATAAAAGAAGCAGCAAATGAAAACACCAAATTTGAGTTGTTTTTCTGTTTCTCCCTGCCTGCCCTGACAAGAGCCTCAGATCAGCACACAATGATACTGATGGTGTTGTGGTAATCTCTGTCACAGGTGAGCATATAGTTACATGTGCTTTCACGGCTGCGGGAGTCACTAATTTGAACTGTGGTGTGCTTCTTTGGCAACACCCATGGAATGGCATCAGGGTATGAAGCTGGGATGGGACCACTGTGTGAGGGAAGGCCACAGAACTGTCTCTGCAGTTGACTGATGAGCTTCAGCTCCTGCACTGAAATTCCTGGGTTCTCCTCATGCCATTTGTTCCCTTAGCATTTCCCACTGTTGCAAACCTCACAATCCTCAGTGAGGTTGTGGAGTCACCTATCCTGGTAGCATTTGTCCCTTTTTCCCTCATATTTGGTAGTTGTTTGATAAAGTGTTCCTAATTGGCAGTGGCATGCCTAGCTACCCAGAAAGGGCTGAGGCAGTTACTAGAAGGCAAGACCCATGTCCTTTACTAGCAGGGGTTCCCATGAAGCCAGTGGTACAAAATGCTAGGAAGAGAAGCTAAGCTCTGTAAGCCTGCTGAGTATTGTGGCACTGTCCTCCTTAGCCATGTACTCGGGGTTAGTGTTCACTGATTGTAGCCCCATTTATATGGCCACAGCCTGCTTGACAGCCTCCTCCCCTGCCTTCAGCTTTTGTCACTGAGCTGCCCATGCTGGGCCAGCCTAGCAGCGGTCACCTCACACAGATGTTCATGTTGGTGGACTGGTACCTCCAGACAGGAGCAGTCCAAGGCAGACTGTACCAGCTGCTGGGGGAGGCACCGGGGGGGTCTTGTCATGTGCAGAGCCTCCCAGATAACATTTATTTCACATTTGGATGCTGTTTAATCTTGGACAGTGTTGGAAGTTGGGAAATTGGGCTTTGAAGGTGTTTGAGGGAATGTTCTTACAAAGCAAGTAGACACAGCCTGTTGCTCACACTGAGGTGCTGAGGCTTTTTTGGCAAAGACATGTAGAGAAGGTCTCTCCTTCTGATGCAGGTATACCCATTTCTGGTAAGGGCTGGATCTCTGAACCAGGGTACCTCCCACCAAACCCACGCAGCTTGACCAAAGTGACAACTTGAGACTTTCCAGTGTGGAACCAGCAGCCTGAGAGCTAAAGTCTTCATGAACTCCTTCCGGGTGGTGGGGATGGGAGGGAAGTGTGGTGGTACAGCCTTGTCCACCATGCACTTCTTCACTCCCTCCCTTTCAGCCCTGTCCTTTCTCAATACCCAGGAAAGATTAACTCCTCTCCGCGCGACAGAGAAAGTTATTATCATTAATGAAGAATTAAAAGGGAGCGATTAATAAAGGGCCCTTATCTGGCAGTGAGGAGGAGGCTGGACAATGGGAGGAAGATGGAGAAAATGAAAAACAATAAATACAAAGTGTAAAAGGAGGCGAGCACTGCTCCCACTTGTTAGATCGCAGCTGCATCTCCTGAGGGGGGAAGGCTCCAAATTGCTAATTACTGCCTCTGAAAAGACCTCGCTCTGATATGTTTTCTGCTGAAAGGTTCCCATTAATGAAGCAGCGATGATGCCGTTTCCCTTTGACTTGCCTTCAATTCCCTCCCCGAGCTTCCTCCCAAGCCGGGAACAATGAGGCCCTGGGAGCTGGCGGCTCCCACAGGCCTCTCAGAGACTAGGCCGGGGGCAGCCGAGTGAGGGGAGCAGAGCCGGCTGTGAAATATGGAGGGGGGAGATAAGGCAAAGACAGAGGAAAGAGGCTCACTCCCAGGAGCCCAGGGAAAATTTGCAGTTATTATGAAGGAGATGAGACAGATTAAAAGCCCTTGTGTTCTGCGCTGCCCTTTTATTTAGTGGCTTCATCTCTGAGATGAAAGAAGTTGGAAATGACTTTCTCCGCGTTTTGCTGCAAGAAGCTTCACGGCACATTTTTTGACTTTATTCCTCCCTTTGTCTCTTGTCCCCTTTCTGTCTCTCTCTTTTTCCTTTTAACCCCTGGAAGGTTTCACTGAGGAGCACCATGGGACCAGGCAGAGCATTTGCTGGAGTAGAGCAATGACCCTTCTACACTCCCCATCCTACCGGGCCATACCCTGCTGCTGTGAGCCAGAGAGGGAGCTGGGCAAAGGCGCTGCAGCAACGCACTGCTAGCATCCAGCCGACCTTCCTCTCCTGCTCACCTCAGAAACCTCTCTCACCACTAACACCTCTCCCACCTCCAGGCCCAGCAACAGCTCAGCACTGGTGACCACAGCCTCTCTGCAGGACAAAGAAACCTGCACATACAAGCCCCACTGATGCATAACAATCCACTTGGGATAAGAGCACTGAATGTTTCGTATCCCTAGTGCATTTCACAAGCAAAACTAGGGCTGAGAAGATGGGCCAGTTCCCGTTGTCCATGCAAGGAACCTGCAAACTGCACAGAGTAAATAATTTGGCAGAGACGCAGGATGAAGTTGAATGCAAGCAAGCGTTAAAAACTTATGGTCACTGGCCCATGCCAAAGTGAACCTTGTAAGATGGGACAGAAATACCATGAACTACTCAAAACCAGACTGCCCTGTTAAATTTCTCCAACTCCTGCTCCCAGTATCCTGATTTTTCCTTGTACACATCAATGCTCCTTTGCTACAGACTTTTAGTTCTCGGGACCCTTGCAACTGCAAAAGCAGCGTTGTGCTGTCTTTTGCTTTTGCTCTGTCCCTTTCTGAGAAAATCAGTCCTGTGCACCAGTATGCTGTCTTTACCCAGGCCAAACGCTGCCAACCTCTGTTGAAATTTGGCTTGAAATGTTGAAAATGGCAAAATAGAATGGAGAGGTGAAGTACAATTTATACCAGTTGCAAAAATTTTTGTTGACCAACAGAAAAGCAGAGAACTAGTCGGGAAAAATGAAGGGAAAAGGAGAGATTTTAGAGTAGGCATCTCCTGCCCTCTCCCCAGGACATCTGAACACAAGATTTCTTGTACACAATTGTTTGTCTGGTTTGTTATCCTGCCTGGAATAGCAGCCAGTACCGAGTGCTTGAAATGAAGGGGTAAGAAGCTCTGAAGTGGATGTTTACAGAATAACCTTCCCATCAGGGGAGTTTCTCTCTAACCTAGACATTTTTGTAGCTGTTTTATATCCTGAAGCATGAAAAGGGATTGCAGTGGTGAAACAGGATTAGATTTTAGGAGGGATTTGCTCTCAGATCTGAGAGTAAAAAGAAAACCCCCATATTGGAAATAAGAAACTGGCAGGGAAAACAAAATAGTGCAGCAAGTAGGGTCAGTTACCGCCACCAGAAGGGTTAAAAAGACAAAAGGACATAATTTTACAGGCAAATTGGTGAGCAGAAAGTAACTTAAATGAATTAAATTGTTAGAAATGGCATAAAAATGATCTGCCTAATAAAGTTTTTCTTCTTTTAATACTTTTTTTCCCAAGGAAATTTCTCACAGAGCTAAAAGGTAATGAAAATGTTAACATGACAGCTCAGAACGACATAAAGCACTAGTCAGAGGAACAGCATGTAGAAATCTCAGTGAATCGACATAACAGTGGTCCTATTGGGGCATAGGAATCAATGGCAAACTCAAGGATTCAGTTGTTTTTGAAGTACCTTGACAAACTAGGGAGGGTGCCAGAGGAGTGAGGAAAAGCAAGCGTCCCACCAGTCTTTTAGGGTGAGCAGGTAGGAGGCAGTGATCCTGGCATTTATCACCTTTTCAGAGCAACTTCTCTTTGTGGTGACATAATGGAATAAATAGAGGTGGAAAAAATTTGTAAAATTACACAGGATAAAAGGCCTATGAGCAATAAGCAGCAGTGTAGATTTATAGAGAACAAACCACATCAGATGAACCTGGTTACTTTCTCCAATTGAATTTACAAAATCAGTGATGATTATGCCACAAGTTGCAACAGATCTGGACTGTGGCAAAGCCTTGGATGTGCTGCCTCGTAAAATGTTACTTGAAAAATGAACCAGTATTGGCTTCAATATGAATGGAGCTGCTGGGGTTAAAACAAACTAACAGAACAACATCGAAGAGGGGAAGTAAAACTGGATGGCAGCGAGGTCACACCTGGCTTTCCTCCAGTGGCTTTGGATAGTGTGTAAAATGGGACGAAAAGAGGCACAAGGTTTAAGGAGAGGGGAGTAGTCTCACTTTAGGTTAATTGAGGTTTGATTTCGGAGA
>JAVSBS010020133.1:9410-19979 GCA_033124195.1 Coracias cyanogaster | reverse complement strand
TGCCTAACCACCCTCTCAGTGAAGAATTTCCTCCTAATATCCAATCTAAACCTCCCCTGACGCAACTTGAGGCCATTACCCCTCGTCCTATCATTACTAATTTGAGAGAAGAGACCAGCACCAGCCTCGCTACAACCTCCTTCTCCTTCTCCTTGCTATTTCCATAGGCTGCATCAGAAACAGCAAAAAGCCTTACTAACATCTCTGGGCCTGACACTCAGGCACCTGAGCCTAAGACCAGCATAATCAAGCATAGGGTACTCCCTCCTTATAGAGGCACCCAAATAGAAGCCAACGAGGGCCAAATGGCCATGGGTCTTCCCGTACAGTCTCCTTCAGAAATGTTAGGAGTCTTTTGCAAAATATGGGCTTGATTTAGGTCTTAATTCTGCTTATTGAACTTAATTTCAGACAAACAGGAGTGTGGGTAAGGTACCTTTGTCCTTGCAGTCTTTACATGGGGAAAGGTATTGCTTTGCTTCCTGTAAGGTAAGGTCAGTGTAAATATTTAAAGATGACGCAGTCCATGGTACATTATCTTGTAAATTCAGCAGATATGCAAAGGTGTGTCCATGTTTCACTGGGCATAAATTCATACTGCTGCCTGACTGAGCAGTGTATAGCTCGGTATTAATGATCAAGGAGCCGCCATATACTTTGGAAGGTCCAGGTTGTACTACAGGAACCTGACGGGGGAATAGGGCTGTATTTCAAAAAACAGTTCCTCAGCCACAATTTCCCTTCCCAACTCTGTGTCTCTCTGCTGAGCAATGCAACAGCTTGTGTGGCTGGACTGCAGAGTGGATTAGTGACATGATTTAAGCTATGGAATAATAATAAAAAAGGTTTATTTTTAAACTGAGATCATTGAACTGATCCTCGTTTGCAGCACAGTCCCCAAAGCAGCTGCCTTGGCACAACCGAGGGGAGTGTGAGCTGCAGTGTGTGGGTGGGAAGGAAGGGGTTGAAATGGAGAGAGGAGCAACTTATTTACTCAGTTTCCCATTGGCAAATGACTTTCCAGACCAAGACTCTCAACTTCTAAGGGGTCTGCTCTGTACTGACACCTCTAAACTCTCACTCCACAACCTCCTTATTGTGAATTTGAGGAGACTTGATGAATAATGCAACACTACCAGAACAAGCCATTGCTTTTATTTCTAAAGGAGGAGTATTTTGTAGGGAGTGGAGAGAGAAAGGTGACCTGAGCTACTGCATTCCTATTATTCTCAGCTGTTGTAGTGCCCTTGATGGCGGTTGCAGGGGGGCAGGGATGCCGCAGCTCCCTGCAGCTGAACACAAGTCATTGGAGAGCTGAGATTGTAGCTTGTGCACTGATGACTCTGGAGGCAGCCCAAGGGAGGAGAAAAAGGCCATAAAGCCCTGTCTGTTGCTTGCCTTCTCTTTTGTGCTTGACACAACTGATTTTAAAAACCAAGCAGGAAAAAACCAGGAAAGCCTTGTGCTCACATTCCTTAACTCAGGAAAAGCAACTCTGCTGTAATTGCACCACATGTTATCCCTCAGCCTGGCCTTTTCAGAGTACTACAAGATGCTCTCACTGTATATAAGGGAAATGACTGAACAGGGAGTTACAAATAAAGAGAGGATCAAGCTATGTGCACTAAATCCTGAATGCTGATGCTGAACACATTTTTCCTTAAATGGATCTCATCTGACTTTGCTGCCTGTAGGCACAGCTCTGAGAGTGAAATGAAGATATTAGGCAAAGTCTAGGATGCAACAATAAACTTTTCATTCACGTTAGTAAGAATTATGTGGTTAAGCCACTCTCCAAAGTCACCCTCAGTAATTGAGATGCATACTTAGCCCATAATGGAGAGTTAATGAATTAAAGTGATGCCTTATTGCACAGTAGTTTGACTGTGCACGGTAGCTTTCATCCTAAAACACTTCAAAATCCCTGGGCTCCAGCTTGTTGCTGTTGCAATCAGTGCTGAAATTATGACTGACTGTCCATCAGCCTTGCAGAGAAATCTCATGCTGGCCAGCATCACTAAAGGGACCTCCCTCCAGGGATCCTCACTCCCCCAGCCCCATCAGAGTTCATGTCTGATTGATGAGTGGTACTTTCCTCCCAGTCCTTGTTCCACAGGCAGGTTACCTATTTTGCATACATCTGCATAAACAGCCCTTGAAGTAGGGATTAAACCAGTTTTCTTCCCTTCTGGGTGAGTCCCTTGATCCTTGGACTACATCTGTGTTCGTTCTTGTATGCCCTCTTGTTGGTGTTCCCTTCAAGCTTCTGGTCTTTGCTGCAAAGCAGGACAGCTTCACAGGGCAAAGCACTCAGGTGGGGGGGAAGATGTGGATCTGAATCCTCTGGCCTTGCTCCTGTTGGAAAGAGATTGGGCTCCAGATACAGGATGGTGCTTTCTTCTCCAGGGCCCAGGCTGCTGTAAATAAGGTGTTGAAGCACTTAAGATCAGAGCCATTGTAGTTCTCACTCCAGCTTAGAAGGGACTTTGGCATCCTTATCTTCTGTCTTCTCTGAATTAATCCCTATAGCACACAGTGACACAGTAGTCTATTTCATCTGATAAAGAATCAAGCTGATTTCTACTTGAATCTATAGTTGAAAAAAATATGTCATAATTGAGACTTTTTACAAATTAAAAAAGAAAAAGACAAAGCACAAAGCAACTGAATTTTTTTAGGCTAAGAAATTTGGATGTTCTAACCTTATCTACAGCTGAGCGAGTCGTAAGAAGAAAATTTAATGTGCCGGTGTCTTAAACTAGAAAAACACTGTTTTATATTTATTATTCAGTCTATATTTAACATTCATATATAAACTAATTTTATAAAGCTCTGGGTTAATAAGAAGTTTGAAATTCACAGAAGCCTTCAACAACTTCTGAAAATGAGACAAAATTAAACTTAACGGCTCATTTGTCCTCAGTATTATCTATCCATTTTTAATGAGACTTAATGTGTAGACAACGGAACTATGCAACAGATGGTTACACAGGATGCTCCATGAGCTTTCTTTCATTTTGCAAGTTAGCTCCCAGGCCCATGTGCCTCCATCCACATTTCTGAACAGATCAGAAGTGCTTGGAAGGTCCAGGCTAGGACCATGGACCGAGAGTTTGCCTGCTGAGGAAGATGTATCACTGACAAGAAAAAAATCCGTGATTTATTCATGCTCAAGCACAGGCTTGTTTCAAATACGATTTACTACCTCATCTGAGAGACTTACATGCAGCAATTGATTGTCATTAATTAAACTCTAAAGGCCTTGATAGGTCAGCAATCTGCTGCACAGTGTTACAACCCCAGAGCTTATTAATAAGCTAAGTGTTACTTAATAAGTTAAGTGTTACAAGCCAAAACTTATTAATAATGGAATTTACTAAAGCTGAAATGGAATAACCATCTCCCATTCTGATTTACTAGTCTTCCAGTAAAGTTTTCAATCAGTGAATCTATGCATTATCAAGTGAATCCTTTGAAGTCTTACTAGACACAGATGCATACAAAGATACAGTATGTCCTCGTCTACCAGTTTAATGAATTGGCATTCTGAAATCTTAGTTTTAAAATGTCCCTTACTTCCCTCATAGAAAAAATAGGATTCTCACAAAAGATTTACAAGCAGCTGTCCAGATTTTTGTGTTATTTCTCTGTCACCTTGTCTTTCACAATGAATTCAAGAAATACCACACATCCAGGGAACTGGGTAATTCTAAACTTAACCAGATCACTTTGGCTGAGTGCTGCTGCTGTCATTCATGAAAAATAGTACTTTGACGCATGGATGGTGCTACTGAATTCAATTGAGCTAGTGGTTTTGAGCAACAAGATACTCCAGGGGAGTGTGACAGACTTTACCCAGGGATTGTCTCTGCTTCAGGACACAGACAATATCTAGCTAGACAGCACATACGGTCTCCATCTCAACTGGCAACTGCAGGAACTACTGTAATACATATTAATAACGATTCTGTTGAAAGGTTGTATTGTAGTCTTTGATTTGCTTTGGCCCAGCCACATGAAAGGACATCCAAGTAAGAACAAAGAGTACAGACCCGGGCCAGGGACAGAGTCAGCTAGTTATGACAATCTGGGGCCAAGAAACGAGGGCCCCAGTTAACCAGTCGGGCATCTGATCTGCATGGTTAGTATGAAAAAGATTGTTAAATACTGCAGAGAGAAGAGCCAGAGAAATTTTAAAGAATTGAAAAAAAATACCTGAAATAAGGCAAACAGAGGACTTATTTTTTTAGCTTCTCAAAAATAAAATCAAGAGATGAGAGGATTGTAGTGCCTAAGTACCTTGATTGAGAGAAAATGCAGGACTCTTTATGAGGACAAGGCTTAACAGAAACAAATGGCTGTAATTTAACTCATTTAAAGCTACAAGTAAAGTTTAAAAATGAGGCAGGGATCTTTATATGAAGGTCTTTCAGTATTGCAACAAGACACAAAGGAAGGATGCCTCTTTGCTGCGGTCTTGAAGTGAAGTCTAAAGTGTGAATTGTTTGTCTTTTATGACACCTAAAACATTTTCCAGGGTTTCAAACATAAAATGGATTCAAAGAAGGGATATTTGTGTTTGATATTTTGTGTTGCATGTGATAACCCACATATCTGTGAGTTCTGTTACAGTGGAAGCTCTTTTTTGTTTTGCCCACAAAGACCTTTCCAGAAATAAGGGTCTTCCTGACTGAAGTTTCACTGAAACAGAGAGTTTTCATGAAAATCTTAGACATTTTTTTATTTAAAAACAAACCCAAACCTTCACTGAAATGTTCCCAACCAGCTCTGATGAAATAATCCTATCTCAACATCTTGAATTTTCAGGCAAGCACACTGAAGTGGATTTTATCATAATTTGTTTTGTGGTTTTTTCCACTATGGTAAATGATTATTTATATACTAAATGCTATCTTCATGTATCACATTGGATTATACTCAACAGCTTTACTTTTCTAACTTGCTTGATTTAAGTTTGGAGTTCCTGCTAATTCTACAGAACACAGGTGTGGAACATCAGCTAAAGTTCTCTGCTTTCCTTTGTCCAGACTTTGAATCAGGAAGGTTTTTTAATTACTTTTCTGACATACAAAAAACCCCCATACTGCTCTTCAGAGACACAGCATGGAAGGAGGATTTTAAGGGGCAGAAAGGCGATCAGTTTTGTTGGAAGGGGTGTCAAGCAATGCCTACAAGAGGAACGTTGCTTTTCAGCAGCTGCAATGACAAGGCTACATAAACTGTACAGCTGGGAGATAACTCAAATTGCAGCAATCCATCATCTTGTGGTTTCACAGACAGGTCATTTCCTGCAGGACCCAACAGATCAGCCCAGCTCTATGGCTTGTCTGCAGAGATAGAAAAAGATTCCCACCAGTCCCTGACCTCCACAGTCATACAGGGGCCAAGCTCCAGTGATCACAGAGCAAGGAGTCCATACACTAGGAAACATGGAGAATAAGCAGCTGAACTAAAGTTTAATGCTGTGAATGTCACTCTAACTGAACGTAGCTTTTGAGCTATCCTGACTTACTGTGGTGACAAGGAGGATTTATATTTTAGGTACTTGTGTGGTGCCTTTTGGAATGGTGCAGTTTGGAGCAGGGCAGCTCCAGATGCACAGTTACAGGTCCAGGGATATGAATCATAGAATCATAGAATGGTTTGGATTGGAAGGGACCTTAAAGATCATCTAGTTCCAGCCCCACTGCCATGGGCAGGGACAACTTCCACTAGATCAGGTCGCTCAAATCCTCCTCCAACACTGGCCTTGAACACTTCCAGGGAGAAGACATCCACAACTTCTCTGGGCAACCTGTTCCAGTATTTTACTACCCTCACAGTTAAGAACTTCTCCCTTATATGTAATCTAAATCTACTTTTTTTCAGTTTGAAACCATTACACCTCGTTCTATCACTACACTCTCTGATGAAGAGTCCCTCCCCATCTTTCCTGTAGACTCCCTTTAAGAACTGGAAGGCTGCAATAAGTTCTCCCAAGAGCCTTCTCTTCTCCAGGCCAAACAACCTCAACTCAGCCTTTCTTCACAGGAGAGGTGTTCCAGCACTCTGATCATCTTTGTGGCCCTCCTCTGGATCCGCTTGAGCAGACCCATGTCCTTCTTGTTCTGGGAACTCCAGAGCTGAAAATAATACTCCAGGTGGGGTCTCATGAGAGTAGAGAATCACCTCCCTCAATCTGCTGCTCACACTTCTTTTTATGCAGCCAGGATACAGTTGGCTTCCTGGGCTGCGAGTGCACAGTGCTGATTCATATTCAGTTTTTCATCCACCAGTATTCCCACATCCTTCTCCTCAGGACTGCTTTCAATCCATTCTCTGCCCAGCCTGTATTTGTGCTTGGGATTGCCTTAACCCATGTGCAGGGCCTTGCAATTGGCCTTGTTGAACTTCATGAGTTTTGCATGGGCCCACCTCTCAAACCTATCAAGAAACAAGAACCAGTCTAGGGAACACCATGTCATTCAGAAGAAATGGTCGTAGTGGTCTTAAAAGTCATTACTCCGGGGTGTTGATAACCTATCTTTTCTGTGGGTGTTACTCTTCCAGCACATCTGTGGTGTTTCTTTGGAGAAAGGTGGCGCTGCTGCATAACCCTACCCTGTGCAGGCATCTTCCAAAACCAGGATCACACTCTCACCACTATGGTAGAGCCATCTAAGACTTTGGCCAAAGCATATTCCTGTGCACACAGTGCTAAGAAACATAACAACAGGTTACAAATTATAATGGCTACAAAAAAAACAAAAAACAACAACAAAAAACCAACAAAAAAACAGAAAAAGAAATAAAAGAAAAATGAAATAAAATTTTAAATCACACCATTTCTGTTTAAATAACTTCAAATTATTTTAGCAATTGGAGAAACACGATGAGCACGATGTCAGATGTGTATTATATTTGCCCTCCCTGGCTGAGAGGAGGAGACACACACATGATATATACAATATGTGGCTTGACAGATATAAATCTTAGGTATAAGATTTTTTTATTAAGTATAATAATATTTGGTGGGCTGCTGAATGCAGAGCAGCCTTTCTGACAGACATGGTAATAGAGTTTATCTATAATCAGGAAGATCTCCCCAGGCTACCCCTCCACAGGTCTGTCCTTTGTTCTGAAAACAGTTAAAAGAAAATAGTCCTCTCACTTTGCTAATTGAAAGAGAGTCTGAGTTAAATCTTTTTCTGAGAATATTCAACACAACTTTGCACTTTAATGAACTTTAAATTCTCAGATGGGAGAACCACTGCAGGTTGGAGCCAGGTGAGGAATACAAAGCACTCAGCTCCTCCATCAACATCTTATTTTGGATCCTGGCAATGCTCTTGAAAACACCATTCCTGAGCCGGAACCTTACAAGGTGCTGCGCAAGATTGCTGCACAGCTGTACCTTATATCCCATATAAATGTACCTGAATGTCCTAGACACCTGGGACAGTGGAAGTCCAGAAAAGCTCTTTCCAAAGTAATTCCTGCTTTTTTTTGCTGGGTTTTCCTGTCTCCTTCTGACTTAGTTTTCTGCTGCATTGGGAAGCTGAACTGTTTGGACTTGGGATGAGGTGAGAGGCAGAACTAGCGCAGGGATATGACAGGAATGTGCAGTGTTTATGTAGGCATCCTGTGTGTGGTGTGTGTTGGTTCATAGAATCATAGAGCCATTTAGGTTGGAAAAGACCTTTAAAATCATCTAGTCCAACCATAACCCTTCTCTACCAAGTCTGCTGCTAAACCATGTCCCTAAAATAATGATCATTTAGGCACATAGGTGCGTGAGGTGAAACGGGAAGAGCAGGACTGGCCATTTTGGCTCTGGTGAGCCAAGCTGGATAGTGGAGACTTTCCCCTGGGAAACAACGTTACCTTTCTTCTGAGGAAGGGGCCTCTGCCAGAATGAGTTGAGCATCCACCACCTCTCTGAGTAATGGACCCACTGTGGACTGCAGCAAGGGACTGAACTGAAGGCAGGACAACTCTGAAACCAAATCAGCATCCATGGTTTATATGGCAGTCTAGTGTATAACTAAACACCAGGCTAGCTTAACTAAGCAAGGGCACCTCCTAAGTACTCTGCACATTTTCCCACTGTATTTTACAATAGCAGCAGCTTCTGGAGCTCTGATAACTTCAGTGAACAAAATCCAGTATTTCTGTATTTCTAGTATCTATTCAAATAGCTTTTTTTTAAGCTTCTCCAGCCCTTTTACTGGACTGAAATATAAAACTGAGTAACATGACTGACTGTAAAATCATTTTAGCTATGGGTGTTCGTAATTTATAAGAGGTGCTTATCTTTCAACTCATGTATATTTTGTGTGTATATATACATATCAGCTATATATATCACTAGTTATATCAGCATTACTGCACAGCCACAAGAAAGTAAGAAGGTAGATATTCTAGGTCCACATCAACATCCGTAACCTCAAGAAAGGCTGTGAAAGGTGTCAGCACACCCTGGTTGATTTAAGATTCTCATAGAAACTGAATTTCCTGTGCACTTTAATTCTCATTTTTTCTCAGCTATTTAACTGGTAGCTTGTGGTACTACAGCAGATGTGCCAGCATTAGACAGATTTAAATATCTTTTGATTTTCATAGCACCCTAGTTATATATAGATAATGTCATATAAGCAAAACTGAGCAAAAATATGACGAAGACCACATCATGATGTAACAGTTACAGCAAGAAATACCATAATTATGAATGGAACTAAATGGGTGCAGTGGGTTTATTTTATCAGTGAGATGTGGGCTTTTATGAGGTTTGATTCGGAACGTTTAACCTGTCCAAGCCAAAGGACACTTATAAATATGTAGGCAGTCATTGGCCATGAGGTGGAGGTATATTTTTCTTGTACAGAAGCAGTGTAAACAGCAGGATGATAAATCTATTTAGCATCATGGCCAAAGGTAGAATGAGTCTCTTCTGCTTTGACTCACTTCAGGTGAGCTGATTTCAGCCTTCAGTTTATATAGTCACAACTCTGCTGAAGGAAACATGAATGCATAAACATACCTTGAGGACAGACCACAGATCATAATCTCATCATAAAAATGACCTCATCAGATCACCTGGTCTGCAGAGCCATTCAGGACAGCTGAAAGCAGACACATATTCCTCTTCCTTATAGGCTTTAAGAGAGGTCCATCACTCTAATGAGAGAGTTCCTGCAATAAGAAATTGCTTTCCATTCTTATTGCCACTTTCTTTTTCCTTCTGGCACCACAGGTTTGTGGCTTCTCTCCTACGGTCTGGTTATGTATAATTCTTGCTACTGCTGCTTTGGCTCTGAGCACAAGAGATCTAGCCCAAAGCCAGGGCTGGCTCTAGCTCCTTCATGGTCCCAGGCAGTCTCCATGGGGCTAATCCCTCGGCTAAGGTCCCAGGAAGGCAACACACTGCTTGGTCAGCAAGCCTTGCATGCAAGCCTGTGTTACAGATGAGCCAAAAAATGTCCCTGCTGATTTGGGAGGTGGGGGGAGGAAATCCCTGTGGTTGGCAGATAGCCAAGTCACTCTGGGAATGCTTTGCTTTAATTTGTCTGCCCTAGGCAGGTGCCTAGTTTGCTCGCAGAACAGACCCAATTCTCCTGCCCCTTTCAGTTGTATCAAAGTGCGGCTGTGAAGGATCTTCGTTCTTCACCCTAGGGTCTGCCAAACTTCCCCTCCAAAGGAGGCACACATCTGGCTGGGGTTGTATATCTGTCTGGAGCCCAAACATTTGGCCAGTGACACTTTTTCACATCTGTGTTTGTAGCCAGCAGAGCCCATAGTGGCACCTCTTGGTGGGGCTGAGCAGCTATGGGTATTCAAGGGGAACATTCATGCAGCAAGAGACCACATCAGATTTCATTCCTCTGCTGTCTGCATCCATCAAGCCTTGACAGAGCTTAACATTCAGTTATATCTTTTGTAAATACAGAAATATGTATCTCAGTGGCTTTACTGTTGGAGGCATGAAAGTTAGTCATACAAAAATAACAACCAAAGCTCCTTTTGTCATGTTATCCTGAGGATGTATGGCATGAAACATGTGAAACAGAAACCATGGATGAGGCTGCCTGCTGAAGATATTGCCTAGTAAGATGGAATGCTCCTCTTTTTTCATCTGTAACTCAGGAAAGAAATGGCCTGTGAGGGGGAAGGCTTTGGATGGGTCACTATGAGCTGTATAAGCTGCAAATGCTTCTCCTGTGGGCACAGTGTGCAGGGTAGAGCTTCAAACCATGGTGTCAAGAGGCTTTTGTCTAGCATGGCCTGGAGATGTCAAGGTTGAGGTCTCAGAAAAGGTCCTGAAAATGCTAATCCAGCTTCAGCAGGCAGGGGATTGAGCCTGCTGCACCAAGGGCCCTGTGATGCTAAGATTGTTGGTGGAAGAATAAAGTTCCCAGATGATCTCAGCATGGGAAAGCAACTGTTTTCTTCTGAGTAAGGATTTTACAGGAGAACAGAGATGGGAAAACTTTTCCAAAAGACTGAACTGAGGATGCTGCAGTTCTGACAATTTGCAGACGGAAACACCTGGCCTGGATAGGTAACCTCCTG
>JAVSBS010020130.1:6498-20532 GCA_033124195.1 Coracias cyanogaster | reverse complement strand
CCCTGCGATAGGACAAGGGGCAATGGATGCAAGCTAGAGCACAGGAAGTTCCACCTCAACATGAGGAGGAACTTCTTGAGTGTGAGGGTTCCAGAGCACTGGAACGGGCTCCCCAGAGAGGTTGTGGAGTCTCCGTCTCTGGAGACCTTCAAGACCCATTTGGACGTGTTTCCGTGTAACCTGCCCTAGATTCTCTGGTCCTGCTCTGGCAGGGTGGTTGGACTCGGCGATCTCCGGAGGTCCCTTCCAACCCCTCACATTCTGTGATTCTAAGTTACTTGACAGGCCCAATCACCCTTTATAAGGGCTCAAGAACAGAGACAGTTTTGCATTGTTCATGCATTACGATCACATTTTCTGTTTTAATTTTCAAGTATCTTCTTCCTCTAAAAGCCTAAAAAGTTACAATTTGCTTTTTCACCATCCTCATTTATAAATAAGAACAGTGATTTCTGTTTCATACATACACAAAGAATACTACAGTTCACCGAAGGCCAAACTACTTAACTAGTGCCACAGATTAAATCAACAGTAGAGCTAGGGATAGATTATAGCTGTCCCAGTTCCCAGTATTTTGCTTTAGTTAAGACTACAGAACTGCAGCAGCGATTCCAGGCTGAGAACGTTGCCAACTGGCCATTAGACAAAAAAAAAAAAAAAATCAGATAATTTAAAGAACTTCTCTGTAGAGAGATTTGACAGTTGGACCTCACAAGGTAGCACACTGAAGAGAGTGATTTGACTCCAGAGAGCAAAAGAGGGCTTAGCAGAGATCACAGTTTTGCATGGCCAGCTTCACAGAACTTCAAGATATTAGCCCAGTAGACTACCACTATCAGTAGATGACGCTAAGTGCTATGGGCAACTTTATTAAAGTTACTTTACACCAGAAAAAAAAAAAAACACAAAAAAACCCCAGTGTTTACTATAGAGCTTAACGCTGAAATGAAACGGAATTGCTATTAACTGCACCATTTTGCAAGGTGATTTCTTTGCGGTTATTTGGATATAGGCAGTTTGGAGAAAAATATACTAAACATCACTTTTAACAAGATGCCAAACATGGTGCAGCGCAAGTTTGCAGCACTTAAATCTTGGTATGCCAACTGCCGCAGCAAACACTTGGCCCAAGAATCAAACAGTGTCTCTGATGGCAATTGTTCTCTGTGAAGAACACTTCAAGCCAACTAATTGGGAAAGTGCCACCACCAAAACTGGATCTGTTTGTAGGAATACCTTTTCAAAGGCAGACATCTCTTACCATGAACTTGAAGTGAATGTCGCAGCTCAGATGAGGTGCCTAAACAAGCATGTTTTTCTGGCGTCTGCTGGCTTCAATAATTTGCCATGTTCTTCTAAGAGAATACCCCAATGCGAAGTTAAAAATCTAACTGATTTCAGAAATGTCAAATGCATGTTAGCATCTCAGTTGAAACGCAACTGTAGTCTTTTTTCTTTTTTTTTTAAGTTGGACCTGTACAGATAATAGTCTAGGTAAAATACTGGTATCCAATGTCAATCCTGAATCCACAAAACTCCCAGATACTTCGGACTGGAGATTCCCAAACTGTGGGTAAGGAATCCTTCTTACAGAAGCATGCAATATACTTTTATCTTGTAGAAGATATAAAACAGCAGAGAAGCCTGTATGCCTCCATGGAGACAGATTATAAGGCTCACACAAGATACTATGTTCTAGCTTGGTGCAAATCATCTGATTTACTGTAACTATCCATGTGTGCTCTTTACCCACAGCAAGTGTAAAACAATTTGAATTAGGAACACCACAGTTATTTGGAAAGTAAATTTCCCAAGATTTGTTACGTACTGCAGAGCTGCTAAGACCCACTGCTTTTAATAAAGCTATTCCACAAGGCCCAATCTGTCTGCGGCAAAGAAGGAACATCTCTGCTAGGTCTGAAAATTGCAGGAGAAACAGCAGACTGTTCAGACGCAAGACTCAGGCTTCTTGTCAAATTGGTCATAGTAGAGTGGCTGATAAAATCTTAATGTTTAATACTTACAGACCATGGGAGAAATAAATAGTTTGTAAACTCCCAGGAGTAGCTAGTGCTATTAACCAGTGACATAGTTTGCAACCAGACAATATCACCTTCACTAAGTTTTAGTATACTCAGTACTAGTTAGCAGCACAGGGCCGAAAGCAACTACAGTCATACCCCACTATCTACCAAGGATGTACTCCCCAAATGTCTAACATTTAGCAGTTTGACAGAGTTAAGTTACTTTTCCTGTAAGAATTACCGTAACAAACTGGGGATATAGGCAGGAACTTCAGAAAGAGGCCTTAAATACATAGATATAATACATATGAGGTAAAGCATCACAGAATGGTTGAAGTTGGGAGGGATCTCTGGAGATCTCCTGGTCCAACACTCCTGCTCAAGCAGGGTCACTTAGAACAGGCTACCCAGGATCACGTTCAGACTAGATATAACGAAGAAATTTTTTACACTGGGGGTGGTGAGACACTGGCACAGGTTGCCCAGAGAGGTGGTAAAGCCCCATCCCTGGAAGGATTCCAGGTCAGGTGGGACAGGGATCTGAGCAACCTGCTCTAGTGGAAGATGTCCCTGCTCACTGCAGAGTGGTTGGACTAGATGACCTCTAACGGTCCCTTCCAATCCAAACTATTCTACAATTCTCTTTTGAGTATCTCTAGATGGGAGATGCCACAACCTCTCTGAGCAACGCACTGCTGAGTTTGGTCACCCTCACATTGAGAAAGTGCTTCCTTATGTTCAGTTGTGTTTCAGGTTTTGTCCATTGCCTTCTGTCCTGTCACCGAGCACCACTGAAAAGAGTCTGGCTCCATGTTCTTTACACCCTCCCCTCAGGTATTTTAACATGTTCATTAAGACCCTCCAATCCTTCTCTTCTCCAGGCTAGCCAGTCCCAGCACTCTCAGCCTTTCCTCACAAGAGAGGCACACTAGTCCTTTAACCATCTTCACAACCTTTTGCTGGACTCTTTCCAGTATGTCCATGTCTCTCTTACATTGTGGAGCCTAGAACTGGACCCAGTACTCCAGGTGTGGCCTCATGCTGAATAACGGGGAAGGATCACTTCCCTCAACCTGCTGGCAACAGAAGCAAGGTCAGGGTCACTGATTCATCAAATAAGACGAGATCAGGATCCAAGTCATCCAACAAAGGAGATGCTGGCATTTCATAATGGATCATGTTACAGAAAATGTAATCACCATCAGATTTCATTGCTATCACCTTCCTTGAATAATTTAATGGAAAAAGGCAGAAAAGCAAGGTGATGGTAGCAATTAACAGTGCCCTGATCAGCAAACAGAACTCTGAAGTGGAGGACAAAGCCACAGATACAGCAAGGTGCTGCTGTACTTGGGTAACTCAGTCTAGTTCTCTCACCACGATCAGACGGCAGTAAACTTTTCACAGCAAACATTCGCGATCACACTGAATCTCCCCACAAGTAGCTCAGTGCTCAAATGCGTGGCAACACAGTGGAGCCGTGCTGAACCTCCTGCAAAGAAGAAAGTGTTTCATACCATGTACAACAGCCTTGTTCCTCCTCTCCAGAGCTTGCTGCCCTGCCCTGTTTGGTGACAGCACATCTTGCTCTGTGAAGTGTTGAGCACGCTAGCCTGAGCAGCACTCTTAATGCTGATTACCACTGCTCCCCTGCAGCACCGTAACAAGAATGAAGAGAATGGAGAGATGAAGGGGGAACAAAAAAATAAAACTGTGAATTGGGCAGATGGATCATGAAGTCAAGAGGTAAAATATCATTAGGGAATAAAAAGCCTTCCCGCGGCAGAAAGCGCGCTTGTAATATGGCAAAGTAGCTTATGGGAAAGGCGTTAATAGGTTTAAGCAGTTTCAGCAGCTCAGGGATGTTTGAAACCCGTCCTCAGAGAGGCCGGGGCCCAGCAGAGGCCTCTGCCAGGCCTCAGCCGCGGAGAAGCCCGGTTTTCAAACATCCCTGAGCTGCAGAAAGCGTCTAAACCTTTTTAAGGTTCAACTGTTTAAACTATTAAAGCTGTTTAAGCCTGTGCAGCAAGCAGAGGCGCGGGCGGGACTAAGGCCTCCGCGCCCGCCCGCCGCATGGCCGGGCCTGCAGCGCCCCGCCGCGGCCGCGCCTCGCTCGGGCCCGCGGCACCGGCACCTCTCCGGTCCAGGCCGGGGGCGGAGGCGGGCTGAGGCCCAGGCCGAAGAGGTGCCGTGGCGGAGGCCCGGGTAGCAGCGCCACTCTCATCTTCGGCACTGAATTCAAAGCCCGTTTTGGTTATCTAGCATCACCTACAGGGCCTTGTATCCGCTGTATTTCTTACTCTCTTGACTATTTAAATATTAAAAACGTAACTTTGACAGCAGATAAAATAAACGGATCCAGGTTACACACAGATGCTGGCCACTGCCTTGCTAATCTTTCCTGGTTAACCTCTTTTACAAACCACAAAACTTTGTCTCAAACACTGCCGGGGTGCTGCACTGCACCTCAAACCAGCACTTGCTGGTCTGCACTACTGGTGACCCACGCACAACACTCCTCTCCGAGTTATTTATGGACGTGATGTGCTTGAAAAATTGCCCCAGGGCGCTCAAAGCCCCATCCAACCTGGTCCTGAACATCTCCAGGGATGGAGCGGCCACAACTTCCCCGGGCAACCTATTCCCATGACTCATCACCCTCAGAGTGAAGAACTTCCTAATTTCTAATCTAAATCTACCCTCTCCCAGTTTGAACCCATCAGCCCTTGTCCTATCACTACAAGACAGTGTAAAAAGTCCATTCCCTGCTTTCTTGTAGGCCATCTTCAGATATGGGAAGGCCACCATAAGGTCTCCCTGGAGCCTTCTCCAGGCTGAACAAGCCCAACTCTCAGCCTGTCCTTGTAGGAGAGGCATTCCAGCCCTCTGATCATCTTCAGAGCCGTCCTCTGGCACATTCCAACAGGTCCATTGACCTGTTTTATTTTACTGCAATATTTATGTAGCACAGCACTTCCCCTCCTTTCAGGAGGGGAGTAAATACGCAGTACAAGCTAGAAAATGAAGTGGCTATGATGCAATCTGGTGAAATAACAGTGCTAGAAAGACACAAACTCTAGAGAGTTTTCCACCCCTTATACGCTCATTACCAGAGGGCCAGCAGACAGTCTCCAGTTCACAGATCCTGGGAAACAAGAGTGCAGCAGTCAGGACAACATGGTTTATTCATTTACTGCAAAGCACTTGATTTAACTAGGAAGCGCTATTAGAAGAAAACAGAAATCAGCAGAAAAGCAACAAGAAGATAGTATTGAATGACATTTAATAGTAAAAACTTCAGAGATCCATGTCTTTCATGGAGTATTTGTAAACACTCTTGTAACTTTTCAGTAAAATGTATAGTAATTCTGGTTGGTCTATGGTGGTAGACAGCAGCTTCTAAGGAAGGCTCCTGTTACACAGCTCCACTAACACACAGAGCCAGTTAGAAGTTCAGCATAATCCTGATGGCTCTCTTTCAGCAGCAATTTTTCCACCTCTTCTCGCAAGCAGTTTCTAGTTTCAGTTGTACTCCCAATATACCTCCTACTTTGCTACTCTTAACACTGGAAATTCAAGAAGCAAATTTAAAAAGTAAATACTGAGATGAGACTTTAAAATAACTCACAGTATCTACTGTACCACTCCTCAGCCAAATCAGCTCGACTGTTACAGTTCGTTTTCCCCCCATCGCATATACTTCTCCCAGGCCACCCACAAGTCACAGAAGTGGAATATTCAGTACTGACATTTTTCACCATCATTCAAACCAGCAGCGCAGCATTGCAGAGGGAAACAAACACTTTCAACCACAAAAGCTTGGGTTGCAAAAGTACGTAGCCACATTAAAAAAACCCCTTCTGATTACAAAATTCAAAGCTATAGTCCAAAATCTAAGACTAAACTCATGAGACAAGATGATCTCCTGTGTTTTACATTTGAAGATATGGTCTCTGGGCTCAGGTAATCATCAGCTCAGGCTGGTGACCAGAATTCATACTTCAATCATGCACTGTCAAGGCTTGGCATTACTTACAAAGAAAGGGGGAGTAGAAATAAAAAAGGTATTAATAATAATTTTTTTAAAAATCAAGATTACCATGTATATATACACAGAGGATATAATCACAGTATCTTCCACATTTCCTTCTGGCTTTATAGGGGTTGTAAAGAGAAACCTGCCTTTCACTTACCTCTATATACTGTAACTGCCAACTCAGAGTATATGAAATGACAGAACAAGAAAATACAACTTAATGAGAAAACTATAACAGAATGGTCAACAAGAAGGAAAGGAACAACAAATTCCTGAAATCATCTGCTTGGTTCATATTGCCTTTAAGGATGGCTGTCAACAGAAATGCTGTATCAGCAACTTATTCTTTTAAAGGGAAAATATCAAACATGTTTATGTTTCCCAGAGACATGTCCTGGTACTTGAACAGTAAGTTGCTACTAAGAATCTCAGTGCTTGCTGGGTTAAGCCGTCCACAGCAATTACAAGTGACTGTGTTGTAGAAGTCACTGAACTGGAGACAAAGCTCAAAACATATCATCGCTTGCAGCAAGGTTAGTGGCTTCCATTTAAAACAAATACCTAGTTTTTTGCATATAGACAATGTCTGGAACATTTATACAGTGGGAAAAATCCACTCCCTGGATAAATCCAGGGCATATCATTGCAAACGAGGTTTTTAATTAAAATTGGCATTTTTGAGCCTCCTACCAACTGACAGCGGCTCACTGCCTCCTCCTCAGATAGCTAACCTGGCTTCCAAGAGAGAGAGTGGAAAGAAACAAAATCACTACAATACCCAACTTTGACAAGTCTCTGCTGGGGATAATTTCAATAGTAGGATGCTGCATAGAGAAGTAAGGAGAGAAGAGATGACTAATTAGGAAGTCTATTCTAATGAAGGCTCAAAACATCACGAAGAAGAAAGTAGAGGAGGCCTTTTATTCCTAAGCCGGGATACTGGATGATCAGGTAGGACAATTATAATCAGAAACCATCTTGTTAAAAACAGAATGCAGAAAAACGTCTGCACCTCAGTGGGCGCAGCCTTCTTTGAATGCAAAAGTAGGCATGGAGGCTGCCTAGACCTCTGGCTGGGAGGTTGGCTCAGCTGTCAGTCTTGACAAAGCGTTATCACTCCGAAAACAGGCAGATGTAGGCTCTCCAGTCAGATTTTCCCCAATTTAATGCAAAGGGTTTATATTGACCGCTAGTACTGTACCTTCAGGAGGCTCTTCCCGCAGATGAGGAGGCAATTCTTCACTCCTTGTCTCAGTTTCATCTTCCACCATCTGTGTTTCTAAGCTAGGTCCCTGCAGAACAGAATAGAAAGATGAGGTAAATTGGAGAAAGTTCAGAAACAAATCATAGAAATAATCACAGGATTAGATAATATGCCAGGCATAAAGGACACAAGGAGCTCACTTTAGCTCATGAGAAAGCAAGCTGCTGGGAGATTTGTTTGCTGGGTAATTACTTACAGGAAAGAGGGCAGGAAAAAAAAAAAAATTAAAAAACCCAAAGGACTCGTCATGCTACCAAGCAAAGTTGCAAGGGTCAAAGTACACAAAGAACCAGGAACTGAATGGTGAAGCACAATTTCTGAATTACTATTTCTAAACCCCACAATGCAATAAATTCGAATCCCCATTTGCCAAGGGTGGCGGCAGATTCACCATCACTTTGCATTTACAGGAAAAAAATCCACTCTTTGATTTCTCTTACCAAGACGAGATTCTGCAATGTCTGTGGCCTGTTCAATACAGGAGATCAGCATGGGTTACACACCTCATTTTTCAAAGGAGGACAAAGCAAACTGGTCCACTTTCTTCTAACCCATCCAGGTCCACTGACCATGTAGTTTTCCTCTACACAGGCATCTGTGCCTGTGGAACACACTATACCAAGCAGTCCTGAAAAACTACCAGATTCTCCTCTGAAGTTTTACATTTCCACTTTCCAGCCTGTGGGATCTTGGAAAGAGCCTGCAACATTGCTGCTGAAGGGATGCAGGCCGAGTTATCAAGATTTGTAGACTTAGAGAGCATTCACTTTTATTTCGGGCTGCTGGGTAACCTTGCCCTTACTTTGCACATACAATATTTTCATTACTTGTGGAGCAAGAAAGGGTAGTTGCTTTTTCAAACTATCAAAAAAGAAAAAAAAAAAAAACAACCATGGTCTGTTTCTCTCCCCTGCCACTCTTCTTTTTTTCTTCTTAAAAGTACCAGCAGAGAAAACACTGGATATAGCTACAGAGCTCCTTGAAAGAAAACTACCCAATTCTCTTCTTTTGGAATGTGAGTACAGTCAAGAGTAAAATCGGAAACTTAGCAGTCGTTAGGGAACAAGGTTTTTGTTCACTTCGAAAACATGAATGGGTTTGTAGTCTGAACTGTCTGAAAATGCATGTTAACAGGCAGCTGGAAGGTTACAGAGGTCACCTTCAACACTGGCACAGCAACAGCTTGCAAGATTTTATTATCTGAACTCAGGATGAAAAAGGGCTGGAATTTTAGCTTCAGTATTTATACTTTCCAAACCCTGGGGGTAACCTTGCACTTACAACAGCATTGCATTCTTTCTCCATTTCCTCATTTTCCACATTATAAAGGCTATCACAGTTTTTAAATTTCTTCCTTTGCAGAAGGAATTTACATTTTCATACATTCTCTATTTTTTTTTTCAAAAAAACGGACATGTAAACAACAAGCACCATTGCATTGTTCCCAAGAGTCCGATAGCAGGGAAAAACAGACCACCATCTATCAGGTTAGTGCCACCGTCATAACCTTGATTTCTGCCATCCACAACTATCCGAGCTTTACCTAACCCATTACACCTATTTCTCCTCACTTAAAAATCCCTGGTAGCAATCCTGCCCAGCTGTGATCAATAAACAGTTCAAACACAAAGTCACGCCTTCTAGTAGCTGTTATGGAAAGGGGAAAAACTTATTCTTACCACAAGGTAGAGATGAGAACGTATTAAGTTTCCTGACTTAGTCCTATTAAAGTCAAACTCAGGAGCCAGTTATCAACACTGAGGTCCAACCATCTCCTCATTTCATCTGATTAATGTGATTTAGACTAAGGATGTGTAAAAAATTTTGGATAGGAGCAATAAATTCAATATAGGGTATTTGAGTAAGTTTCTTTATCAACCACAGGCAATATATTTATATACATTACTTTCCTATCCATTCGTGCTACAAAGAGAAAGGTGAAGACAAGGCTACATTAGCATCCCAAATGAGAACATTTATTGTCATATAAAAGATGCAGACATGTAGGACATGAGGTACCAGTATTTGCCTTGCAAAAATTCTGAAACGCAACTATAAGAACTCCTAAACTAAAAGTTGTCCCAAATCCTTTGTGTGTACTTTCCAGTTTGAAACATCAAAATGAATTTATTTTTTTAAAAAAGTAACAGAACCATCTGCACAAGGTAAAGCTTTAAGTCATAGAATCATTTAGGCTGGAAAAGACCTTTAAGATTATCCAGTCCAGGCATAACCCTACTCTACAAGTAGAGTTACAACCCGGTCTACAAGACCGCTGCTAAACCATGCCCACAGCATCACATCTACATGGCTTTTATATACATCCAGGGATGGTGATTCAACCACTACCCTGGGAAGCCTGTTGCAGGGCTCGACAACCTTTTCAGTGAAAAAATTTTTCTTAATGTCCAATCTAAAGCTTCCCTGGCGCAACTTGAGGCTGTTTCCTCTCGTCCTATTGCTTGTTACTTGGGAGAAGAGACGCGTGCCCACTTCACTACAATCTCCTTTAAGGTAGTTGTAGAGAGCAATGAGGTTTCCCCTCGGCCTCCTCTTCTTCAGACCAGTTCCCCAGAACTCCAGTTCCCTCAGCCGCTCCTCCTAAGACTTGTTTTCTAGGCCCTTCACCAGCTTCACTGCTCTTCTTTGGGCCCACTATTCTTCACAAACTATATGCTAAGGAGACAATCCAACTTCCAGGGGCAAAGGAAAAGCCAGTAAGAAAAACATTATCTTCCCTTCTTCAAAATAGTCAGTAGTCTCACTTTGCTACAAGACAAACATGCTCAGTGGCTTCCCCAACAACCATCCATGAGAAAACATGCTCCTTTGGGTTACAGTTGTTGTCATCTACATAAACACAAGGAGGATGCAAAACATCAACAGTGAGTGGTGGCATTAGGGGTTTTTTCCCCTTATGCATGAACTACAACTCAGTGTTCACTAACCATACAAATCTCCAGTATGGTGGTTACAATTGACAAGACTTACCCTGAAATAAAGGTTTATCTTAGTTGAAGGTCAGCCTTAGCCCTAAGCTAGTATTAACAAATCCAGCCGTGAGGAAAACAGAGCCCACTACAGATCACTGTGAAGTCCATGACTGAGATGCTCTTTGTCATCTCCAGATTCCCTCCAGTTCAGAACTTGATTTGCTACTGGAATCCCACACAGGAAAAACACACAAGCCAAGATTGCTGCTTCTACAGAACACTCTGAATAAAAAAATGTCTGTTTTGTCTTTCACTACTCAGAACCAATTCATCACAACACAGCATATTTTGATCTGTATTTGGAAGGCAATTCCTCTATTCTTTGGAGAATCTTCCCCCCAAAACACTGAAACAACTGATTTACCAAAAAAAAAAAAAATTGCAAATGTTAAAAATTAAAAACAGTGTTGACTGAAGTGTGGCATGTCAAGTAACCACAAGCTTCACTTTTCCAAGAACTTTTTGAAAGAAGCCTTGAAATCTTGAGCTCTCCTGATTCCTAAATGAAGTTAGAAATGTTTTCTGTTGAATAACCCAAGTTCTTATCTAACTGATATCACAATATATAATTAAATAATTACGTAATATATAATATTACGATTACATAATGTAGCTCTTCTACAAGGACAGGCTGAGAGTAGGGGTTGTTCAGCCTGGAGAAGAAAAGGCTCCAGGAAGACTTCACTGCAGCCTTTTGGTATCTGAAGGGGGCCTACAGGAAAGCTGGGGAAGGACTTTTCATGAGGGCTTGTAGTGATAAGATGATGAATAATGGGTTCGAACTGGAAGAGGGTAGATTTAGATTGGAAATTCGGAGGAAGTTCTTCACTCTGAGGGTGGTGAGACACTGGAACAGGTTGTCCAAGAGGTTGTAGACGCCCCATCAATGGATGTGTTCAAAATCAAGTTGGATGGGCCTTTGAGCAACCCGGTGTAGTGGGAGGTGTCCCTGCCCGTGGCAGGTGGTTGGAACTAGGTGATCTTTGGAGGTCCGAGGTCCCTTCCAACTCAAACCATTCTATGATTCTATGATATAGGGAGCTTCTAGGAGAAGCAGTCTTGTAAACATCTGTGTTTATCAGATACGTCAGTTTAATCACTGAGACCAGAGAATAAGTGTGCACTGTGTTAGTGAATTTTACTAAATTAAAATGTAAAACAATTAACAGTAGATGAGATCCTAGGTTCTCATACCCATATCCAGAAGTAATACTCAAGGCTCAAACACTGACGGGTGTTAACAACAAGACTACAAAGTCCCTTTACAGTGGATTTGTATCTTATATAGCATGTCCTTTGCTTTTGTAATTATACCTAAAGAGTTCAATTCACTAGGTCTGTTGTAAGCTTGGTAATCACTACTTGTGATGTCTGCAGTTCTGGCAACACAGTAACCTACAGCAATCAAAAATTCCAGGAAATCCCCTCCTAAGAAGATATAACTAAGTTATAGTTAAAATTGTTGGTCTCAACAGGTTTTTTTTTTCATCCCACCATTATTTGAAGAATGAGACTTCACTTACATTTGTTTTCTCATTCTTTCTCATCCTTGACAGACACGTAAAGGACATGGGATGCACACAACTGTGTAAGTTCCTGGCTTGCAAATAAGGAGCCATGCAGCGTCCAGCAGCTCTGCCATAATGCTCCTGAGCTGCAGCCATGGCAGAAGTCATGCACAGTAATGCACACAAATGTTGCTTTTGCTTTGATGCTCTAGGAATATCGAGGATGCAGGAAGATGTAGCAACAGTTCAGAAACATCAGCAGATTATTAACTGTACAATATTCTTTCAATTACTTAGGGTTTGTACAGCCTTCTCAATGGAAAATGCTTCTCCAGAGCCACTGGAGAAGCACAGATGTAAACAGATATTACTACAGAACAGTTCGGTTATGGCACAGTGCCTAGGAACATCTAAAAAAAACCTCTTGGCTCTCCAGAGATGGTCCCTGCTCTCACAAGCAAGCACATTGTACAATTCCTTTCAGCAACTGATGCATTTCTGACAATGAGCACTATAGCAATTTTTGTACGCCATATTTTGAAACAAGATCTAAGCTGACCAGAAACAAGTCAACTCAAGCAGAAGCAATACCCACCCTTCCAACCTGAAGTTACAGGCATGCCAATTCCGAAGCAGCTCACTCTGTCCCTCCCAACAGTTTTGAGGAACTGCAGGGAAGCTGAGAAGCTTTGTAAAAACACATCAAATGATGAAAAAAAACCTACAGGGATTCTCACAAAAACTGCCCAAGGAACATAATATCCTATGTTCTGATCACACGCATGACTACTGACCTTCAGGTGCAGATCAGCTCACGTATTGTGGGGCTGCTGTGACCTGGTCCATTGTTTATTTGCTGCCTTACCCTGTTTTCATAGAAGGCTATGTATTTATGGACAGAGAGGACTACCAGTCCTGAACTAAACAAGCGTGGCTAATCATCTTCAAGCATTTCAGACTGCACCTCATGCTTCAATGGGGGATACAATACTTTTGAGACCAATTCTGACCAGAGCTTTAGTCATATGTTTGTATTTTCAGTATATTTAAAGACGGTGTATTTTACCTGTGCTGTGATAAAGCCACACATGACAAAAGGAAGGTTCCCATCCAGTGAGAATCAGTATTTTCCACAAGGATTGTATTAATTTATATTAACAAATTATTTCAGCATGGTCAATAATAAAACCAACCTATACTATCTCAGTCTCAGTAGAGTATTAAACAACCCACATAGTTCAGGTGCAATCCCAACACCAGGCAACCACCATCGGCCCATTTTACACGCAAGTCAACAGCAAGGTGAGACTGCCCCTGCAAATGCCCCACCAGGTAAAGTCAACACTGGAAATGACAAAGCTTTCTAAAAAGTCCCTGCCCTGCACCACTAACACCCCTGCCTTGAGGCCTTTTTGTGCTCAGCATTACATTCATTACAGTATATCATCTTCACCGAAGTAGAGTTTGTCACTTCATGGAGCCAGGATTAGGCTCAAGAATAGCAAAAAATAAAACCCTGAAACAAAGGCCAACATGGGGGAAAAGCAAAGATAAATAAAGAAATTGAATGAATCTGAGGCAAATAACTTCAAGTTTCCTTCTGTTTATGACTACTGATAGGAAGACATTTTACTGCTGTTCACAACCAGGGAGGAGCACATATGTTATGATTCTGTTCCTTCTTGCTGTTCCAACTTAGCCCCTAGAAACACAGTATTTTTAAAAATAAAATAAAAACAAATAATCCTAGAGTCATTAAGGTTGGAACAGACCTCTAAGATCATCAAGTCCAACCGTCAACCCAACACTACCATGACCACTAGACCATGTCCTGAAGTGCCATGTCTACATATTTTCTTAACACTTCCAAGGATGGTGACTCCACCACTTCCCTGGGCAGGCTGTTCCAATCCTTCTTTCAGTAAAGAAATTTTTCCTGATATCCAATCTAAACCTTCCCTGGCACAACTTGAGGCTGTTTCCTCTTGTCCTACTGCTAGTTATCTGGGAGAAGAGACCAACACCCACCTCTCTACAACCTCCTTTCAGGCAGTTTAGAGAGCAATAAGGTCTCCCCTCAGCCTTCTCTTCTCTAGACTAAACTCTCCTTAGCTGTTCCTCGTAAGACATGTTCTCCAGACCTCTCACCAGCTTGGTTGCCCGTCTCTGGACCTGCTCCAGCACCTCAATGTCTCTCTTAGACTGCGGT
>JAVSBS010020129.1:0-23640 GCA_033124195.1 Coracias cyanogaster | reverse complement strand
GGTTGAACTAGATGACCTTGAAAGGTCCCTTCCAACCCAAACCATTCCATGATTCAATGAATTTACCTATAGCTTAATGCCTCTGCTCACTTCTGATGAGACCAGACCCTTATTTTCAGTATTTTGAAGCACTTTCTGCTTGAAACCTTAGAATAAACTCAACCTGAGTGTTTTCAGATATGCTTCACCACAGAGACTCTTGAAGAATGTTAGAGAAATGAGTAAATATTATCATATATGTTGCGTACATTTGACAGCCAAGACACTGAAGCTGTGGCTGACATGATCTCCTGCAGGTTTCCTAGCTTGTGGCCACGGGGGCCTCTGAATCCTGAGGAAGCACTCAGGGGAAGGGTACTTCGCCTTTCAGGTGACCTTGACTTTTTAAATGAGGAAGCAAGCACAGAACCTCAGACTTCACCCAGCCCCATGTTTTATTTATGATGATACAGCAGCAGCGCTCAGGGCCGCAGCCATGAATCAGAAACCCATTACGCTATCCAGCATGCAAACACATAACAAAGCTTCAAATACCCCTTATTTATCAGCAGGGATGTTTTAAAACAACTTCGCCTGGCAAGATGGGATTTATCGTAAAAAGCAAGAGGGAGATATTCCTCATCCAAATGGGGAAATACCTTTCCCAGAACGACTCAGGCATGTGGGACAGATCACAGCACACAGGACAAGGCACCAGGCAGAGTTTCCACCATTAAAAACGGTATTTTTTTGGTTAAGCAGATAGGACACCTACAGATGCAAGCAATGAGATGAAGGCATCGCCGAGGGGAAAAGGCAACACCAGGCTCAAAAAATGACGTTATTGAACCAGGCGGGCTTATGGCCCAGAGCCACAAGTAGCGACGGCGGTGGCAGCTCCTGGTGGGCCCCGGCCTGCATCTCCCTCTCCTCCGCTCACAGCCCCGAGCCCCTCAGCACCGGGCCGCTTTTCCCGCTCCTCGGCCGCCGCTCCCTCAGAAGGGAGGCGCCGCTGTCGCAGCACCCCCAAGCGCGGAGGGAGCGGCGCGGCCGAACTCGTTTCCGACGCTCGCACCGCCTCCTGCCCGGCCCGGCCCGGCCCGCCCCGCCGCAGGCGGAGGGTTACAGGGCGCAGTGCCGCGCCCGCGCAGGCGGTGTGGGAATCCTCAGCTCCCGCCGCCCGTCTGGCGCTGTTGCGTCCCCGGTTCGCTCCCGCCGCCCTCCTCCTTCAGCAGCGCCTCGCCTCGCTCCTCCGCCTCGCCTCGCTCCCTTTTCCTGGCGGGCTGCGGCTGCGTCTCCTCGTCGGCTTCCCCTTCAGCCTGAAGGCTCCCAATATGAACAGCATCGTCTGCGCTGAGAGGCACCAGGTACGGGGGGACGGCCCGGCCGGCCCACACGCGGCCCCCGCCGGATGTGAGGGGAAGGGCAGCGGCCATGAGGCCGGGGCCGGCCAGGCCCTGTGCCGCCCCGGGCCCGCCGCTCTTTGATCCGCGCTCGGCGCTGGCAGAGGCGGCCCGGGCCCCGGACCGCCGCACTGTGCCCTCCCCTGGGCTGGAGGAGCCTTTCCGGCTCCGCGGCTTTTCGCTGCTTATTTAGGCAGTGCGTGTGTGTCACAAAAGCCGCTATCGACGGCGGAGGGTGGGAGGTGGGCGGCGCTGCTGTGGCCTCACAGCACCAGAGGCTGGGGGGAGTGTGCAGCCCCCAGCCCAGAAAATCAGATGTTCCCCAACCTGATGGGTGTTGTTCCAAGGTCAGGCGTTGTCTGCGCTGCTTTTCGAGCAGCCGTGGAGTGGCACCTTTCTTAAACCCTTCCCAGTAAAGGGAGGGGAAGAGATCCGCAGAAATCCTGGACTTTCGAGTGAATAAAATAGTTATTTTGGGCTGAAGAACGGGTGCTGACAGCTGCTTGCTAATGTCATGACCCTCCTTGTCATCTATACCATTTGTAAGAAATAGGAGATAATACAGTGAAAACAGTGGCTGTCAGTCCACATTGGTGCTTCTGGAGAAAGGTCATGAGTATGAATGACCAGAAGGGCTTTTCTAGGGGAGAGGGCAGAAGTACAGTATTTATTGCCTGCATGCACAAATTTCCAGCAGCTTTTCAGAATTTTTCCAAGGTGATTTGAGGTAGAAGATATCTTTGTGTTGGCAGCTTCACTGTTCCTTCACCCAGGATTCCAGTAGGCATGAAAACTGGTTGCAATTCCATGCAGGGTGGAAAAATATTGCTGAAGTGAGAGGCGAGGCGTCCCGAGCTGTTTACTGAGGAGGATAGTGAGGCTGAGCAGTGAGGGACTCATGGAAATTTGGTGTCATGTCACTCTCCTTATTTGTCACGGTTTGTGAAGGGAAGGACTTTTTTTGTTTCCAGTGATGGGTGTGTACGCACCACATTTATTCTTCCGTCAGGGATCTACAGAATAAGAAACCAAGCAGGATGTGGTGCTTTGATGGTGAGATTGACTTAATTTTAGAAAGTGGATTTTATAGCCACAAGCCTGACTCCTGGAGCACAGGGTGCAACAGTCAGGGAATACTTTTCAGTTAGGAAACGGTACTTTAGCTACTGTAAATAGTCTAATTTTGTTTTCCTCAGCTTGAGTTCTTAAGGAACATGAGATGGTAAGAAAGGCAAAAAAATTCCCAGAATGAGGGATGGTAGACGATGATGATGACACACAAACAAAAAAACCCACCAGTTTTCTGGTTGTGTGAGAAATGTTTGAAGAACTGTAGGAAGTATATGTTGGTAGAAAAAAGAAATCCGTATGGAGGGGAAAAATAAGATGGAAAGAGCTCAGCTTTTAAGGCTGAGGTGGAAGGTAGAAAAGAGGTGTATATAAAGACTAAGTATGATGAGGAAACAGAGAAGAGGAAAGGAGACATGGTAAGACTTGGTGAAACAGTATCTCAGAAGCGCAGCACTGGAAGCAAGTAGGGAATGGGCAGCTGCTGTGCTGCAGCTGGAAACTGGAGTAGAAAGAGCAGCAACATTCAAGCATAAAACCTCCTTCTCATTAATTTTTTAAGTCTACATACATAAATGTGTGTTTGAAAGAGCTCTCCAGGCTTGCTCTCTATAGGGACAGTCCAAGTATTACATCTTCTTGGACTGCATCTAAAAGACTTTGGAACACGTCCATAGGAGTTTTTCCTTCCCCTTCAGTTCCTAACCAGTGATAGCAAATATTTTCTCTCTCCTCAGCGTTATGGAAGGAGCACAGCTGAGGTTGGTTTGCAGTGAAATAGAACAGTTTTGTTTACAAGTAATAGTTATCAAGGAGACTAAATCTTTAGTGGGAAATGAATGAAAAGTGAATATGCAAAACAAAATTGATGTAAATTCTGGATGTCTTATTTTAAGTCGCAGATGTAGAGAAGTTGAGCCTGTTTGTTTAGTGGTGTGAATTATGTTGATATATGTCTTGGTCGGAGATGTTTTGCCCAAATGCGAACTCAGACATGAAAAGATCATGCATTTTTACCATAAATAAATGCTAACGTATGGAGGAGAATTTTTGAAGATCTCTGGGTTTATCTTGTGATACAGGTAATGGACTACAAAGTAGTCATAGGTGTGACCTACATTTCTTCTGAACGGGGCTGTGAAAAGCCAGAAAGCCCACAGCAGCCTTACTGCTAAATTCCAGTTTTGTTTCATTCTACCAAGTGTCAAGCAAGTGTCCCTTATATGGACAAGTATCAACTGTTCATGCAAAGAGTAAAAAGTATCTCCCCCCAAAGTTAGTGTTTGGCTTGTGAGTTGAAGGGGTAATACTTTCATCTGACCACAAAGTTTGTGCAGAATTGGCACAAAGCACGGGCTTACTTTACTTTTTTAATGAAATAGTGCACATGGAAAGTACCATAATGAGAGTTCTCAGGTGGGAGGAAACATAAATACTGCCTGTGGTGTTAGGTCATGGGCAAGGTGACTCTTGCCTCAGTACAAGGCTCCGGGATCTGTTGTCTTTGCACCTCCACTGAGACCACAGTGGCTCTGCAGTGGAGAGTCTTGGGGCACGATAATGCTTTTTAGATCACAGAGAAATTCAATACTAATCATCTTGTGGCAGGTTTTTTAAATGTTGGAATTTTTTTTCTGCAATGAACAACTGTTAAAAAATTGAGATCAATAGATCCTAAATCCTAAACACAACAGTTTAACATGTATTAATTCTGACACTTATTTGCTCTTGTAACTGAGCTAATCGTATTTCAGTAGTATTTGCAAGATATATATAAGAAGATAGTGTAGTGAAGGATGAGAAGACTTAGTATCATTGTTATTTAGGTGAATCTTAAATGCACCTTTAGAATTATACACAGTGAAATGGAAAGATGAATTTAAAGGAGGAAATGTCTCATCTGGAAGTCTGTTACATGCAGTGAATTTATCTGCAAGTATATTACAAGCCATGAATCTTTCATGGCCCAGTGATACATACACGTAGCAAATAAAAATCTCAGCCTGTGCAACACAGTGATTAGAGCACATTTATGTTTAAATTGACCAGCTGGAGCAGAGGTTTGAGCGCTGTCATTTCTCTGCTTGGGTACAGCCGAAAATATGCTGTGTGGATGCTTTGTGGTGTCTAGCCTGCCTCAGGCCTCCACAGTATTACATCTGGCCTGACTGACTCGTGGTTGAAGGTGGTATCTCCAGGCTCCAATGGAAACCCAGAGTTTAGATATCACTCTTATTTTTTTGCTTTGTTTTCCAAATAAATGCAGGAAGCAGGCCTGCCTTCAAGTGAGAATTTTCTCAAATGGAATGTGGTGTTCTCACTCTGGAATCCTAATTCTGTAGCTTTAACATCTTTAAATAAGTGCATTTTGATGGAGCTTGAGAAGTAATCATTTCAGAGGCATCAGCCTTCATCCTTTACCTGGCTGACCATTATCTGTGAACATCACATTGGGTTTAAAAAAATAAAAATCTTGGCAAATTACAAAAAAAGCAACTGACAGTTCTTGATGCCGTGAGCTAGAAGGGAAAAAAAGCAAGGGTAGGGGAGGTAATTACGAAGTTGTGCAGATTTTTAGAAATACTTAAAGAAATCTTTTTGTAGTACTTATTTTAAAACCTTTAATGCAGAAAATGCAGCATTCTTGGCTTTTCATTTAATTTTGGCTGATAGCTTGGCTATTGGTCTAGCAGCCGTACAACCAACTTAAAAGGAGTGCAGAAAGTAATGAACCTGCCTGTACTATTTATTGCCATTTTGAGCACTAATATTAGCCATGGTTCTCACACAAGAGTATTGAACATTTGTGGCAATACTTAAGACATCCAAGTTCTGAGATCCTCAGCTTGGACAATACTATTAGGTGCATAAATGTGGGTTGGACCTCACGCATGAAGGAGGACTTTAAAAGCCAAATCTTCCATTTCAATCCAGAATTATTTTGGATGTCCTTTGTAGGTCGTAAGCAAGTGCATCAGGCAAAGTTAAAACACTGCACTTGAAATAAAGTTCTTCTGTTACAGCAGAAAATGACAAAACATGCCTAGAGATGTAAACTGAGTGAGGGTGATTCTGCAACTTAGTAGAAATTGTTTGAATAGTTGTTGTGTAACTCGAAATCTCCCCAGAGTCTCAGTACTGGCCATTAACAGCAATCCCAATGAATATTGACCAGGGAATGCACAATGTGATGCTGAGCAGACCAGTAGCCTCTTTGAGCTCCAATAGCAACATACATTTAATTTGCTTTGGTAATTATGGACCTCTACTCTGTTAACAACAGAGCTGCTTTGTTGAGAAGAAGCTGGTTTAAAAGCAGCATGAGCAAGGTGGATAATCCGCTGTGAGATGAGTCGTGCTCTGCTCAGAAACAGGCCAGTGGTGACTGGGTTGGCCCAGGCCCTTACACCACAGTGGGCTGATGCTGTACCCACCACCTGGTGCAACTCCTGCCCAGAACTCTGAGCTTGTCCCCTTGATACTTTCTGGTATCTGTCTGTCCCTTTTTCGATGCCTGCTGTAGTTTGCATTTGGCTGGGTGAGCCTGGCCATCGTGTCTGGAGAATTCCTACAACTGAAATGGGAGGTTTAAAATCGGGAATGATAATGTCAGAGGTCTCTTGGTGACGATTCTCTTGCACGTTTGTGGATAGTCTTGGTGAAGCATATCTTCTAAACAGATTCCTACAGCTTTCTTTATAAACTGATTCATCACACAGTTGTGTTGAAACAATTCTCTGCATCTTTGAACAGCAGAGTGTTTCAGCTGAGGTAGAGCTTTGGGGACATCAGACTGTTTGCTTCTTTTGAAAAGGGAAATGTTTTAATTGCCTTAGGAGCTGTGAAATGGTTATATCAGTTGTACAAGAGAAGCGTTGACTTTCAAATGCTTAATTAAATAATATGTGGTAAATAGAGCTTGATTTCAGCTTCGTAACTTTCCTGAAGGATTAGAAAAAGAGCATACATTTAATCTTTGAGGTATTTTTCCTAGCAAAGTATGCTGATATTAAAGCATGTTGCAGAAAGTTGTAGTCCCCAGGGTGCTGTTCCCATAGCCTTCCCTGCATTCAGGGGTGCTGTGTTACAGACAGACACCGCTGCTGCTCTGGAGCAGTTGTTTCCTCCTGGATGTACGTGCCTGCATCTGTTCTAGTAGCCAAACTTAATTCTTTCTATGTGGTTACTTGCTGGCTGCAATATTCTGTCTTCAGGGTTGCAAGAAGCTGTTGGGGATGGAAGCTGGTATGTTGTGGGATGTTGCCCCCTGCCGCTCTCCAGAATCAGCCTCTCCTGAGCTGCTGCTCTCAGAGACTGTGGGAGGTACAGTTCTTGCCAATGCCACCTTGTGTGGAAGTGCTGGCCGGGCATGAGGCTCTCTTCCCTGCAACATAGGTGACTTATTTTCGAGGAGGAGAAATGAGCTGGCACCTATTTTTAGGAAACCTGATTCCCCATGTGGCATTTAATCTGTAGATACAAATATAGTTTTGGAACTCCAGAGGGGAACTCAAGTGGATGAAGTGATCAATGTTTTCCTGAGGTGGCATCAGGTCATGGAAAATTCCGGAGTGGGTGTTTGTTGCCTGTTCCTTCCCTGCTGCTGCTCCTCCTCCTCTTCTCCCCTCCCCAAAGCAGCCCAGCATAAAGAGCCCCCTGGTGTGCAGAGCTACCCCAGTCTGCACTGCCAGCGCAGAGCTTCACCAGAACATAACGGGTTCTCTTCACAGGGTTGCAAAGAGACTTTTTGTTTAAGAAAGTTCTCATCAGAATAGTGATTCCTGACTTCCTAATTTTTTTGGAAGTACCACAGACTGGAGACATGCCCAGCCATTTCAGACATGTCCTTAATCCATCTTCAGTCCATTTTAGGCATTCAGTAGAAGAAGGGTATAAGTAGATGAGTGCAGGAAAAGCAAAAGGTAGGAGGCGTGTAGATTGATTTCTTTTTTCAAAGTGTAATCTTTTTTGTTGTGTTACTTCAGTGTTATCTGTTGGGCAGGCAAGCAATAATCATCTAGATGTAGAAACTGCTGAAGGTTAGAGTGGCTACAGAATTGTCTAAAAATGCGATTTGGCTGCTGTAACTTTTTCTCTAAGCACTTATTGAGACACTTTCTTGTATCTGTGGGTATAAAAATTGATGTTGTTGACCTCTTGCTAGGCTGGTTTTGTGAAGAAAAACCTATTTGTTTGGCTCAGGAACTTCTATGTTAAGACCCTATTAAAGTTTCATCTGAAATTTGTATCTATTGTCCTTACTTGGTAACTTCTCCTTTATTACAGGTTATGATGCATGATTATCACAGAAGAAATTCATGTCTATAGCTCTTAAGGACTTCATTACATCATCTTCAAGCCTGATAGTTTTGAATCCATATTGCAGCCGCAAAGACACATCTACTTTTGCATTTCAACCAACATCTTCCCTATCCGAAGATACCAAAAGAGAAGTTAAAACTCTGTTTTAACACAGCGATCCCATTGGATTATTTAAAGATCTCCCTGTTAAAAATTTACAGTAAGATATTTGCTAGGTAAGTTGCTACTGTTGGCTGCAAATACGACAGTTAATACTTTTGCTGAAATTCCGTGACTTTAAAACCTCACTGTCCTTCTCTTAATAAAACCCAACAAATGAAAGCATGTACAATGATCTCTGCAAGGAAGATTATTGTTGCCAGTTTAAAGTTTTTGACTTAAAGCACATGGTCGTTGTTTGGGATGTAGTTAATTCTGTCTGTTTTGTTGGTGCTACTGTTCTTTCATTACTTCTAGCTACTCTGAAATATTTAAATAATTACTTATAGTAGTAGTTTTTGGTTTAATTTTATAGCTATTCTGCTTCACTCAGTACTTGAAATTCTCAGTCCTTATTTTTCAACATAGCTGGTTTTTGAGTCTGTGCAAAAAATGGAGCTGACCAGTATGACAGATTTCACGCAGTGAGCAGAATGTGGCGATGACTCTACCAAATCCCATCTTTACCAAGGGGAGTGAAGCTTCCCATGTAATCCAGCGGTTTCCACCTTGCTCCCACAGGGCTAGCACAGGCTCAACATGTAGTTGTGGTGTTGGTACCTACTGAAGCGATGTGGAGGAGTTAAACATTGCGGTCTCAGTCTCTGAAAATTGTTAATCTAGTCAAGCCAAAGGATCTGCTAACATGGACTTATCAGCAGTGTACTCTTCTAGGCTTTTTTTTTTGAGGGATTTTGTTTTTTTTAATTCCCTGTGAATGTTTGTTTGCAAACTTTGCTGTAGAGAAGTACTATTAATGCATTATGCTGTATATCTAAACTTTACCCATTGTGTTTCCAGCCCAACCAACAGCAAAATGATTCCTAATGGATATTTAATGTTTGAAGACGAAAACTTCATCGAGTCATCTGTTGCCAAACTAAATGCCTTACGTAAAAGCGGTCAGTTCTGCGATGTCCGTCTCCAGGTACCTTTTTTCTGTCCGAGTGTGATGGTTCAATGTGGTGGAGTTGTTGTTATGCAATGCAATGTTTTGTTCCTCGTCGATCATGAGGCATGAGATTGTAGAATCTGATTTTTCTGAAAAATGCACACTTAGAAAAATAAATCAGATATACTTTGAGAAAATTGACACTAATTTTTTTCAGCTGACATAAATTGGACACTATATTGATTTGAAAAATTGATTTGAACTATGAAATTCCCTTGAGTAGGCCTTTATACTATTCTAATACAAACGTACTTCAAAAACATTCTTACCAGCACATGGGTTTCTTATTTGTGTTTTAAATGAAGGTATGTGGCCATGAGATGTTGGCGCACCGAGCCGTGCTAGCTTGCTGCAGTCCCTACCTGTTTGAAATCTTCAATAGTGACAGTGATTCTCATGGAATTTCCCATGTTAAATTTGATGATCTTAACCCGGAAGCTGTTGAAGTTCTGTTGAATTATGCCTATACTGCTCAGTAAGTAGTTTTCACAGAAATGACAGAGAGTAGACTTTAATTTTTTAAAAATCAAAATAATAAAGCTGAATTTTTCTTTAACAGGTTAAAAGCCGATAAGGAGCTGGTGAAAGATGTATACTCTGCAGCAAAGAAGTTGAAGATGGAGAGAGTTAAGCAGGTACAGCTCTCGGCTCTTCTGCAAGCCTATCCTGCTTTCTCAGGCTGGCAGCATGATGCTTTTTGCTGTTAATGAGACAAAAAAATGATGATTCTGTGGGGAAAAAAAAGTGCTCAGCTGATAAGCTTCTTTAGATGTTCATGAGCATCAGTATGTCCTGACATCAGTATGTGCTGGTGCTTCCACTTGGGTTACCTTTGTGCTGAAGCGCTCTCTGAAGTTTCGTATTTGTGCACCCGTATAAGCGAAACAGCTTCTGAATCACAGCTGGCTACTTTACACTGGGATGGATATAATTTAAATGTCTAAAAATCTTGTTTACTCACGAACTAAGATGCAGCCTTTTTTCTTCAAAGGTTTGTGGTGACTATTTGCTCTCCAAGATGGATGTTCAGAGCTGCATCTCTTACCGAAACTTTGCAAGTTGTATGGGAGACTCGCGTTTGTTGAACAAGGTCGATGGCTACATTCAGGAACATCTTTTACAGATTTCAGAACAGGAAGAATTTCTCAAACTTCCACGGTTAAAGGTTAGCTTAAGTTTGTGGATGTGATTTCCAAAAAGCAACCCAAGGAGCAGCTATTATGGCTTCCTTTTGGGGAGCAGGAAAACATGGAATAGAATCATAGAATTGCTTGGGTTGGAAGAGACCTTTAAGACCACCAAGTCCAACTGTTAATTCAGCACAACTTGTTGTGCAGATGTTTAGCAACAATGTGAAAATTCTGGGTCTGTGTTGTACTTGTCTGAAGCTTGGTTGTAGAGAATAGATACTATCAACCTTTCTATGAGTAAAACATACCTGCAGTTGTACTTCTACGTGCTTCCTAATTTCAGCAGCATTGTCTGAGACCTCCTTGTAGGTGGTCTTTTCTAGCTCTGTGGTAAAGTGAGAGTAACGCTCACTACATACAGTACAGTATGCTACAAATACAAGGCTAGTATCTATGGAATAAATAATCTTTTTCTCTTCTCGTTCAAGCTTGAAGTAATGCTGGAAGACAATGTTGGCCTACCCAGCAATGGCAAATTGTACACAAAGGTAATCAACTGGGTACAGCGCAGCATCTGGGAGAATGGAGACAGCCTGGAAGATCTAATGGAAGAGGTTAGTCTTTAAGAAAATGGGCTTAAACAGCTTTTTTATTTTTTAAAAAAAGAAAGTCAATATGAAGGATGATCCCTTTTTAATTTTTTAAATTTTTTCACTTTTTTTTAACTATGACCCTAAAGAATTTAAATTTTACTGTAGGTACCCCTAAGCTGAGAAACTGGGGGGGTGTTCAGGTGAGCTGAATGAACTGTTCAGTCTGGTCTTCCGCTTTCCTTTTTTTGCTCACTACGTGCTGTGTAGTAACCTCAAAGTGGCGTGTATCTTGCTTTAGAATTGGGGAGGTGGTACTGAAACTTGCCGTAGATTCTTGGATGTTTTCCTTTTGCAGGTTTTGCTTGTAAATGCAAAGTAGGTAAAAGCTTCTAATGGTTGTTCCTCCCCATTGATTTATCTCCCCATAGGTTTATTAACAAAACTAGGATACCAAGGCTGAAGAACCAAGAAGAAACCTCAAGTGTAATGACACGTACAGAAGCAGCAGTCCTGCCCCAGTTCTCCTAAGAAAATCCGCTGTGGGCAGAGAACGATGATGATGATTTAATGGTGTTTACTTACTCCTTTACAGGATACATTCTTTTGAAAGTTGTGTGTTATTAAATGGCTTTACTCATGAATACTAATACTAGCTGTAGCCTGGGCAGTGTTTAATGGAAAAATTAGCGGGGAGTCTAAATTTTTTAATTGGCTGTAGAAAATGGATTTTACAAAATCCCAGAAAACATCAAAATTGTCCAGGGTTGTTATTACAAGTACAATAGGTCTTCAGAAACACTTGTATAGGCAAAAATACATGTCGGTACTCTTGTATGCTCTCAAGTGTGTATTCCCTCTGGGAAAAACTTGTTGGTCATGTTGAAATTCAGGTGCATTTCATTGAAACAGTTGCATCTGATGTTTAGTTGTAGACAACAGTTTCCTCCAGAACTTAAATTTGTGTTGTCTTCCCTCATACCTTTCTTTTAGAGTGCACTGTTGGCTTCTTTAAACTCTTTTTGACCGAGATAAATGTGTATATTTTTCAAAGCAGAAAACTTGTTTGCGGGGAATAACAGAAATGCTTGCATGGGATTGTGAATTTGTGTAATTCTGCAGATTAATGTGCTTCTTGCTTGTCTAATGTTTCTGTGCTGGAAAAACAGCAGAAGCCCTTGGAACACGAAGATTTCTCTCAAGCTGAGAAAGTAAGGAACCTTCACCCCATGTTGGAAGATTGCCACCATGGCATCTGCTTCCTTTTAGTTTTGTCATTCCGCTAGATTGAGATGAGCTGACAAGAAGTATGCTGGCACCTGCCTTTTGTAACTCGCCTGTAGCTAAGGAGCACTGGAGACGGTAGCCACATGGGTATTCTGTTGTTGTTTTTGCAGGTTCAAACGCTGTACTACTCAGCTGATCACAAGCTGCTTGATGGAAATCTGCTAGATGGACAGGCTGAGGTGTATGGCAGTGATGATGACCACATTCAGTTTGTGCAGGTACAAATTGCAGACAGTCTCAGGTAACCCCAGGTAGACTGGAGCAGTTTACAGCGCACCTGAATTCTCGTGTACTCCTAGCAGAGAGTAGCTTTAACAGAGAAACACATGATGAGAAAGTAGCTTTCTTGAAACTGCTGGAGGTGATGCTTGAGTTCCCACTGCTGGTTTTTTGGCAGGATGCCTGAGCCTTTGCAGAACAGAGAGCTTTAGGTTTGACTTCAAAATCCATGATAGAAGAAAGAGGAGGTAGAAAAGCTGTCAGCTGTAACACATCAGCTGTGGCCTTGTAGAGAGGTTCGAGAGACTGTAAAGAATCACAGACTGCTCGGCTTGCAGCAGAGAATGCAGTGTCTGGTTAAATTTTGGCACAGAAAAAGATTCCAGACATAAATTCTAATCTGCCAGCGTCTGTTTCTTTTGTTCAGCTGCACTGGGAACATGGAAGAGAGATTGTGGAAAGCAGCAGCAGATACCTTCTGATCTAGAGACAGCCCATGCTTTGACTGGGGACACATCAGTCCCGTGCTTTTTGAGAGTTTAGATTCTTATTTTAGTTTTACCCAGATATAATAATTTTCAACTCCTGAAAAACATATAGCTTAGCACAATGGAGGCTGTTTAGGAAGCAAAGACTTAAATAGAGCTAATTAGATGTAAATTATCAATTGCTTTATACAAATCGAGGCTGTTTAAATTCACTGAGCTAGCAGCTAATATATTGTAATAATATTACAATTCTTATAAAATATTTTAACTCATAACTGTGGAATGTGCTGATAAAAATATATAAATCTTGACATTTTTTAGCAAATGTTTATACAAAACACTCTCCATCCCAGAAACATTGATTTTTTAGAAATGAAAAGAGAGAAAAATGAGAAGCCAGCTCCTTTTCCTGTTTTTTTTTTTAAATTGTTTTTAGTAAACCTTCACAGGCTTCGCCATCTGTGGATACTACTCCTTATAATACTTGCAAGCTGAGAGGTGGCTGTTCAAAAAGTTCATTTTCAGAAATAAGGCCAAGAGTTCTCAATTTTTTTTTTTGTTTTTTTAATCCTTTCTGATAATAAGAATTACCAACCTCAGACATTCTAAGTGGTTGAGAGAACTGACAGAAGAAAACCCCCAGGTGACAGTCCTGGAAAAATTCTAACTTGAAAATTTTTTATTTACAAAAGTTTATAATTGCCTTCTGTTGAGGCAATTTAAGGATAGGAGAATAAGCTGTTAATTAGGTGAGGATTCAGAAATAAGTGCTATCCAGAAATCAGGTGGTGAGCCAAGTACAGCAATTGGGCTGTTTTGGGTGAGGTTAGCTGTGAGTTCCATGATGGATCACACAAGTCTTGTGATGGTTTCTATAGAGACCAGACTCCAGGGGACTGTCCAGGCATTGCAGGTTGGTACTGTGGTCCTAAATTCTGCTGCTGAACAGGAGAGACAGAACCTCAGCCTTTTGTGGTTCGTAGGATTCAGAAAAAGCCTGAACAACCCAACTGACTGTGCAGTGCCATCTGAAATTTTCAGGTTTTTTTTTTCCTTAATTGAGCAAAATAATGAAGCTACAGTATAAATTCAATTGAAGAAGAAAAGAAAGTAGAAATCTCCTGTGGGAAGTAGCAAGGGAGTAAAATCCAAGAAACGGCTAATCTGAGCACAGAGAGGAACTGAGGCGAAATTAATTTGTCTTCAGGGAATGAAGAGAATAGTTAATTCACTTCCAAATAGCATTACATAATTAACTTAAGTTCCAGAACTGGGGCTTGCAAGTAAGGCTTCTAGTTCTAGATCAGATACAGGTTTTCCCCTGCATTCAAGAATCCCACTAGTAATGTGCCACCTTCTAGGGGCTTGAAACCATTCCTAGTTGGATACCAGCAGTACAAAGCTTCAGTTGCAGGATGAGAAGAGGGCTGAGATAGAGGTAGGGTGCGTTTTGGCCACTGCTGCCAAGCAGACAAGATGTGTTCTCTTGAAGATGTAGGTGTGCTATAAGTGATGCTCTGTGAACGTGGGAGACAGAGTGTTCTCCTGAATAGTTCTGTACTAGCTCAGAGAAGCAGAGTTAGAAGGAGGTGTAGTCTCTGGCTAGGTTTCTGTAGCTGCCTTTTGATTTTGCAGAAGAAGCCACCACGTGAGAATGATCACAAGCAGATTAGTGGCAGCTCCTCTGGAAGTCTTTCTCCAAATGCTACTGCTCAAAGTCCTAAACACGAGTGGAAAATCATTGCTTCAGAGAAGACTTCAAGTGAGTAACTGGGGCAGGGTCTGTGTAAAAGCCACGCCTGGTATTGTGTACCTGCCACCTCCCGCTCCCTATGGATTTCCTTCAGCATCCCTAAGGAATGCAAAGAGCTTTTTCTTATTGATGGTGGATGTCAAGTAATTGGCCTGGTAGTTTGTGGGCTGTTTCTAACATAATGAGGGCCAAACTGGGATTACTTCCATCCTGATTCCCTATCAACAGGGCCGTCCCAATCCCACGATTTACCCCGGAAGTTCTGAGAAGATAGGATCAATTAACCTTCTCCCTGCACATCTTTGGGTTGCTGTCTTAAGTTCTTTGAGCACTACAGTAATGATCTAAAACTTGTATTTTCCAGTAACTGGGCTAGCACTTGGAACCAGTAACCAGAAAAAATAAAGCTTTGATACTTAAAAGGGGAGAGCAGCATAATGAGAAGACAATCCCTTAAATCCACCTCAAACTTCATTACGTTGGTGGTCTCTCCTTTTCTCCCAACAACAGGTAACACCTACCTGTGTCTTGCTGTTCTGGATGGTGTGCTGTGTGTGATATTCCTGCACGGCCGCAACAGCCCTCAGAGCTCTCCCACAAGCACACCACGACTCCTGAAGAGCCTGAGCTTTGAGCTTCAACCAGATGATATAATAGAGAAGCCCATGTCTCCAATGCAGTATGCTCGGTCTGGTCTGGGCACAGCTGAACTGAATGGCAAGCTCATTGCTGCAGGTAACGCTTCTTGAAACAACTTGCTTGTTGCAGGCAGGGGCCACAGTGGCTTCTTAACTCTGTATGCTAGATAGGAGAGCAGGCCTGCAAAGAAGGACTTGGGAGGGTGTTGGGTGTGAAAAGCTGGACATGAGCTGGCAACTTGTGTTGGCAGCCCAGAAGCCAAGGGCATCCTGGGCTGCATCCCCAGCAGTGTGGGCAGCAGGGCGAGGGAGGGGATTCTGCCCCTCTGCTCTGCTCTGGGGAGACCCCCCTGCAGTGCTGGGCCCAGCTCTGGAGTCCTCAGCACAGGAGAGACATGGACCTGTTGGAGTGGGACCAGAGGAGTCCATAGCAGGGGAAGGTCTATTTGAAAGGGTTTGTAGTGATAGGACAAGAGTAATGGTTTTAATCTAGGCAAGGATAGATTTAGGCTGGATATTAGAAAAAAGTTTAACACGAGGGTGATAGGTCACTGGAATGGGCTGCCCAGAGAGGTGGTGGAGGCCCTGTCCCTGGAGTCATTCAAGGCCGGGTTTGACTGGGCTCTGAGCAACCTGACCTAGATAGAGATGTCCCTACTCGAGTAGGGAGGTTGGACCAGATGACCTCTAGAGGTCCCTTCTAGCCTAGAACATTCTGTGATTCTATGATAACAGTGATCTGAGGGTGGAACCCCTCTACTGTGAGCCCAGGCTGAGAGACTTGGGGTTGTTCAGCCTCAAGAAGAGAAGGCTCTGGGGAGACCTTCTTATGGCCTTCCAGTATCTGAAGGGGGCATATAAGAAAGCTGGGGAGGGACTGTTTAGCAGGGTCTGTTGCGACAGGACTAGGGGTGATGGCTTCAAACTGGAAGAGGAAGATTTAGACTAGAGAGAAGGAAGATATTTTTGACACAGGGTGATGAGATGCTAGCTCAGGTTGCCCAGAGAGGTGGTCGATGCCCCACCCCTGGAAGCATTCCAGGTGAGGTTGGCCTGGGGCTCTGAGCAACCTGGTCTGGTTGCAGATGTCCCTGCTTTACTGCAGGGGATTGGAGTAGATGAGCTCTAAATGTCCCTTCCAACCAAAAACATTCCATAATTCTGTAACAGCAAAGCAATTGGCCTTCGGAAAACGTGACATCATCTGACCTTCTGCTTTTAGGTGGATACAACCGAGAGGAGTGCTTGCGCACAGTGGAATGCTACGACCCGCAGAAGGACACTTGGACTTTCATTGCACCAATGAGAACCCCAAGAGCTCGGTTCCAGATGGCAGTTTTGATGGTGTGTGGTGGGTGGGGAGCAGATGGAATGTAACAATTACGCAAGTGTAGGTGGGACCAAGAGGGCAAACTTTACAAAATGCAGCCAGAAGGTGCTTAATTGTAGTTACGTGGTTACTAAACTGCTCCTGATTTGAATTGTTGTGTACCGAGATGTGAGGTGGGGTGTTTATTTTCTCCATTTAGGGGCAGCTGTATGTTGTTGGTGGGTCAAATGGTCACTCGGATGACTTGAGCTGTGGAGAGATGTACGAGCCAGAAATAGATGACTGGACCCCTGTTCCGGAGCTGAGAACCAATCGATGCAATGCAGGTAATCTGCCTGCACTGGATCGACTGTGGGGATATTAAAAATTTATTCATTTATCAGCTTACTTTCCTGTCTGTTCTTTCCTGCATGACTAGGAGTATGTGCCCTGAATGGAAAACTGTACATCGTTGGTGGTTCAGATCCTTATGGCCAAAAGGGACTTAAGAACTGTGACGTGTTTGATCCTGTAACGAAATCTTGGACGAGCTGCGCTCCCCTCAATATCCGTAAGCTTGCCGTGTCATTTGGGAGAGAGGGGGAAAAGGGTGACTGCAAAACTGCAGGTTTAAAACCAAATTGAACAAAAAAAAGGATGTAGACGTCAGCTGTGGTGGATACTTTGGTGCACGAGCGCTGTGCCAGGCTGTAATTCCTGGCATTTGGTTGCAGGGAGACATCAGTCTGCGGTCTGTGAGCTGGGGGGGTACTTGTACATCATCGGAGGAGCGGAGTCGTGGAACTGCCTCAACAGCGTGGAGCGATACAATCCAGAGAACAACACTTGGACCCTGATCGCGCCCATGAACGTGGCTCGGCGAGGGGCTGGAGTGGCTGTTCATGACGGTAGGGCTAAAGCAGAGTGAGGAATTTTTGAGCTGCGATGCAAGTAGAATACAAAGTTGTGCTGCTCCTCCCTGCTCAGGAAGGAGATAGCACAGGAAGAACTGTCTGTTCCTCCAATTGAATCAAAAACTGCAACCAGAAAAACAAAAAACCTCGTTTTGAGGCATTCACCCCCACCTCCTTCTCAAAACATCACCATGCAGATTCTAGCGCTGCATCTTTTGGAAGCTGGCCTTTGCGCTTACTCGGAAGTAATTTCTAGTCAGCTCCGATCATCAAGAGACCCAAAGCTCGCCAGTTCTGTAGCCTGGAAAAATGTCTTCCCCAAAAGGGTTGTCAAGGCTGGCCCCAGGCTGCTCAGGGCAGTGGTGGAGTCCCCATCCCTGGAGGGGTTTCAGAGATGTGGTGCTGAGGGGGACATGGTGTAGTGGTGACCTGCAGTGCTGGGTTAATGGTTGGACTCGATCTCAAAGGTCTCTTCCAACCAAAACCATTCTATTTTTTTTTTTTTAAACTCTTAGAATTCAGACCTTGAGTAAGACGAAACTTCCTTCATTTTGGCTTAGCTTGCTTCCCTGTTAAGGAGGCTGGGTCTGGGCCACCACTGGTGCTCAGCACTGAAGCATCCATTGACTTATTTTTTATTTCCTTTTGAAAGGAAAACTCTTTGTGGGTGGTGGCTTTGACGGCTCGCATGCCGTGAGCTGCGTGGAGATGTACGACCCTGCCAGGAATGAGTGGAAGATGATGGGAAGCATGACGACTCCGCGGAGCAATGCCGGCATCACCACGGTGGCAAACACTATTTACGCGGTCGGGGGGTTTGATGGCAATGAATTCCTGAACACGGTGGAAGTCTACAACCCCGAGTCCAATGAATGGAGCCCCTACACAAAAATCTACAAGTTTTAAGTGAATTAAATTCCCTTTTTCAACTAACAGGCTTAGTGATGTAATCGTGTTTCAGTAGAGGTATACATGTGAATAGGGCTGGGGAGGGCCTAGACGTTGCCGACAGCAACACAGAGCTTTTGCATATTGCATATTAATGTGCTGTACATATTTGTTTTGGAAAGAATCTTGAGATGAAGGGTTTTCTTTGTGTATTTTAGAACTTTTTGGCTTAGGGGTGGGTTTTTTGTTAGTTTTTTTTAAGATTTTGAAGATAACGCAAGAGAAACTAGACTGGGCATATCATTTCAGGAGCTTCCCCCAGAGTTTGTTTGTCACTTTGCACATGGAATGACTTTTCCTGCAGGATGTTCTTGGGGCAGGAAGTGGAAGGGTGATGGGGGATAGAGATTTTTTTTTTTTTTTTTTTAACAGGCCTTGTTTTCCTTCAGTAACTGGAACAATCTGTAACAAGAAGCCTTATTTAAATAGATAAATGGCTATTTTTTTTATAAAAAAAAAAAAGCTGACCTGCCTGCCAATACCTTATCTTTTATGATTGCCTTTTTATAACAGTTTTTATATACTCAGCAGAGTATTATCTGTCAAAACAAAAACAGCAGATAAATGGTTATGGAAGCAAAGAGACAACCTTGGAGTCCATAGAGATTGCGTGGACAACCAATTGACCACCATAGGTGAGCTTCTGAGCTTTTCCTTCTGCTACGACATCGTACCTTAGTACGCAAGACGTGCATTAGCACCGAATGGAGTTTCTGAACATAACATAGCTGTGACTTTCCAGGGTGGGAATGTTGTTTTGGCTCCAACTCTTCTGCCCAAGATGCAGAGGGTGCTTTCTGTGAAGCAGTTTCGTTACACTGGGTGAGCTAACCTTTGTAAAACAAAAACTTCCGCCCGGGGCTTTTCTCATGGTTTTTAAACTCTTTCCAGCTGGCAGTGAAAAAGGATTCACCTGATTAGTGATTGTTCTAAGTTTATTTTTCTAATATTACCAGCTGAAATTGTGATTGAACACGGATAAATTGACTTCGTATGTGCTCAGAGTACTATGTTTTAGTTCACTTTCTCTATTCATATGGATGAACCGTTGGTTAGGATGACGTAGTGTCTAATGTGTAGTGCTGCACATCTAACTCCTGGTGCCAAACCCAGCACGGGCTGCTTGCTGCTGATGCAAACACATTAAAGGTACCTTGTGGGAAATCCTTGCACCACAGGATTGCTGTGATGTCTCCTTGTGTCCTTTTTTTTTTTTTTTCAGTATCACAGAATCCCAGTGTGGTGGGGGTTGGAAGGGGGTATCATCTCATCCACCCTCCCTGCTCCAGCAGGGTCACCCAGAGCAGGGTGCCCAGGATTGCATCCAGGTGGGTCTGGAATCTCTCCAGAGAAGGAGACTCCGCAACCTCTCTGGGAAGCCTGGTCCAGTTCACCAACGCAGGAAAGAATTTTCTTGTTATGTTCAGGTGGAACCTCCTGGGTTCCAGTTTGTGCCCATTGCCCCTTATCCTGTCACTGGGCACCACTGAAGAGTCTGGCCCCATCCTCTAGACCCCTGCCCTTTAGCTAGTGATCAGCATTTATCAGATCCCCTCTGAGTCTTGCCTTGTTCAGGCTAAACAGCCCCAGGGCTCTCAGTCTTTCCTCAGCACAGAGATGCTCCATTCCTTCAGCATCTTTGTAGCCTCCCCTGCATTCTCTCCAGCAGTTCCTTGTCTCTCTTGAGCTGGGGAGCCCAGTGCTGGACCCTATGCTCCAGAGGTGGCCTCACCAGGGCAGAGTAGATGGGGAGGAGAACCTCTCTTGACCTGCTGGTTACACTACTCTTCATGCAGCCCAGGATACCATTGGCCGCCTTGGCAATGAATGCTCGTGGCTTGGCTCATGGTGAACTTGTCCACCGCTACTCCCATGTCCTTCACAGAGCTGCTTTCCAGAAGGTGAACCCTTCACCTGTACTGGTGCAGGGGGTTCTTCCTACCTAGGTGCTGGGACCTACACTTGCCCCTTAAACTCATGAGGTTCTAAAAGTAGACATTTCAAATGGATGTAGCTACAAGATGGAGTAGGGTGTTTAACACCCCTCAGGTAGAAGCAGAGAGAAGGTGAAGTGCCATGACCACTGCCCACCTGTTTGAGAGGTTATCCTCCAGAAAGCGGTGTAAAGGTCTCGCTCAGCAACTGGCTCCTGCAGCACCACCACTGATATCTTGGGCAGTTTTACCTACTTCCAGGCTGCTCTGGGGATCAGGTTACTAAAAGCTCTGTGCAAACTGCAGCGTGGTGCTCTAGAGGTGATAGAAGAAAAAAGTGTGAACTTGAAGAAAAAGTGGTGAAAAGAAACCCCCAACAGTTGTGGGGAACTTGATCTGCTTGTTTGACTGTGGTCCGCAGCATTAATCAAGTAGTTTTAGGAAAGGAAGCCGCTGGTGATGGCGCTCATTTCAGTCACCACCACATCTTCGCTTACTGCAGCAGTCTGCCCCCAGTGCTGGCAGCAGCTCCTGCTACAGGTTATGTCCTGATAGAAGACATAAGAAGCTGACCCAGCTTCTAGAGTTGTGACACAAATTACCAGCGTAAGCTCCTTTGACCATAAACACTGGTTATAATGGTGGGTAACAGCTTGGGTGGAAACAGCTCTTCAAATAGATTTTGCTCCCATGGTAACTTCACCTGAAGCCTTTCAATCCTCTGGGGACAAGAACCGCACTAATTTTGCATTGCAGTAATGAGGTGAGGTGAAATCAGAGCTGTTCACAAAAACTACCATGAAAAATAAACTGACTATTACTGTAACAATAAATTAGAATTATTTTTTTTTACAATAAAGAGTTTTACAAACACCTCAAAAAGTTAGTATCAAAATAAACACTCTAGAACATTGCTCGTCGTCTCGGCTCTGTACAAACACATGGAAGAGGTAGCGTTGAAGGCCACCGGCAGCATCGGAAATGGCTTCTAAGAACTTTCAGGGCCTTAAAGAAGTTTTGGAAAGCAACAAGCAGTACATTCAGACAGAGATGTCACCTGGAGAGCGGAGCTGAGGCCTGGGGACAAGATCACCCACCGAGCAGAACCCTCCTGCCCTGCCCAGAGAAGGATGAGGCACTTTCCAAAAGAGTGCTGCTGGCAGGGCAGGTGCTGCTGCATGAAGAGTAGATGTTTGCCCAGAAGAAACCAGCCCTTTCCTCAGAAGAGAGATCCAGGATAATCACCTGCACGAGGGTGAGGGCTTTTTTGGTTCGGTTTTTAAAAATCTGCTCGTCAATCCTATTCTACATCCAACTTCAGCCTTACCTGGCTCACTACAGAGGATACAAACATTGCACGGTGTCCACAGCGGCAAGAGTATCACAGGTAACTGGGATCACAGGTCACAGGAGTATCACAGGTAACTGTGAAGGCTTTGCTGCCCTTCCAGCCCCTCCAGATCCCTGGGTGTCACAACAGATGCTTCTTTCTCCCTTGTCATTTCTCCAGGATTAGCAGAACAACCACTTTCAGTGGGCTGTCTTACATGGCCACACATAGACCTGGCTCCTGCCACAAATGCCTGGAATTTAGAACACCAGCCCAGCACCAAACCAGCAGTGTCCATCCAGAGACCCTCACTGGAGAAGGAAAATTCTATTTGCTTGTCCTTCTTAGCTGAAATTCTGACCTTTCATGTACATACATAACTAGTCTTTCCTTTGACTCAAACATAAAGCAGCACCGTCGAGAAAAAAGGCAGCAGATTTTTGGCTCTCTGAATATTCCCTTGTAAAGCTCATAGGTGCTGGATGTGGCTTGGATGAGGACAATGCAGGAGGTGAGCACAGCAGCCCCAAACTTTGTCCCCGGGGTCACAGCCAGCCTCTGTTCTTGGCCTCTGTGTGAACCGATGCGTGACACTGCTTCATAGTGTGCTCCAGCTGGGCCAGCTGGCAACACCCAACCTCCAGCCGCTCCCTAGGGAAGAGAAGGGGCAAAGGTGGTCAGGACACAATGCACCCATTTTATTGACAGGAACGTTTCCATATAGCCCTTTAAAGCAAAATTCAAAGGGCTTCTAGTGCCACTCTTGTACAGATAATACCTCTCTTCTAATGTCACACTTCAGCTCTGTGAGAAGCAGCGAATACTCAGTGCTTCTGAGATCCAAACGTGTTTTTATCTTTACAGCAAAAGATCAAGTTATTACAGAGCTGGCTCATCTTTATGTGTTCCCAGCTCTACAAAATCACTGACTGGTTTGGGTGGGAAGGGACCTTTAAAGATCGAGTCAAACCCCCCTGCACTGAGCAGGGACATTGCAACTACAGCAGGTTGCTCAGAGCCCCAGCCAACCTCACCTGGAATGGTTCCAGGGATGGGGTATTGACCACCTCTCTAGGCAACCTGGGCCAGGGTCTCACCACCCTCAGGGTTAAAAATTTCTTTCTCCTCTCTGGTCTAAATCTCCCTCTTTTAGTTTAAAACCATCACCCCTTGTCCTGTCACAAAAGGCCCTGCTCAAAAATCTGTCCCCATCTTTCTGACAGGCCCCTTGAAGTATTGGAAGGCTTCAAGAAGGTCTCCCTGGAGCCTGCTCTTCTCCAGGCTGAAAAACCACAACTCCCCGAGCCTGCCCTCACAGCAGAGGGGTTCCAGCCCTCACATCATTGCTGTGGCCTCCTTTGGCCCCGCTCCAACAGGTCCATGTCTCTCCTGTGCTGAGTACTCCAGAGCTAGATGCAGTACTCGGCAGATGCTAATGGCTCATCTCTAATTTGTTTCTGTCCTCTCCTACTGTTGGAATAGTAGATCATTTTTAAAAAGGGGGAAAAAAGATAAAACATCCCCACTCATCTTCCCTACACCCCTCCTACAACCAGGAATTTTATTTCTCCAATCGATTCTCTTACACTACTTGGGTTACTACAGCACATGCTAAAGCACTGTCTTAAACCCCATTGGATGTGGTCAGTAATGGGCTTACCGATAGGTCTCCTGTGAAACACACTCGTAAAGCTCCTCAGCAGTGAATTTTATGCTGTTATTTATCTAAAAGAAATAGCAAAGAAATAAGATAGTAATTTACCCAGTATCACCTATCAGTTATGATGACACAGCTGCTATAATATGGTTGATGTGGTACCTGACAGGCTCTCCAGACAGTACGTAAAGAAGTCAAGTTATGTGTTATCAAATCAAATATTACCAGTTAACAATCATGGCTGTACATAAGAGCAATGATGGGCATCAGCCCAGCTCCATTTTCTAACAATTTCTGTGCAAATCTAATAGTCCTTAAATAGTTCTTCCTCCCCTCTTCTTTTACCCTACAGTTCTAGAGCAAATGACTTAAGTTCTGACTTGTGTTAATTCAATAAATATATAGAATCATAGAATCATTTCGGTTGGAAAAGACCTTCACCTTCAAGGTCATCAAGTCCAACCATTAACCCAGCACTGCCAGGTCACCACTAAACCATGGCCCTCAGCACCACATCTCCA
>JAVSBS010020128.1:0-15221 GCA_033124195.1 Coracias cyanogaster | reverse complement strand
TGTTAGTTCTTTAATTCCTTTATAAACAAAGTCAGTTTTGGTGTTTGCTGTAGTGGAGGCTTCAAGTTTGTTCAGCATGACCAATGCAAACTCTCTAACAAAAAATAAGATAACAATGCTGACCGTTCAACCCAAGTGGGGAAAGAAAGCCCTGTCAGTGCAGGGCTTGCTTTGCTGTTGGGTGCACTGAAGTCGAGCAAAACAGAGTCCAAAGCAAACCAAACTTGGGCCTGGGAGACAGCAGAGGTTCTGTGGAAGAGAGAGGCCTCTATGTGCCCGATGACAACAGGGTCCCTACCCTCCATCTCGTGGCTGTTTGGATGTTAAAAGGTAGGTCATTGTGCAGAATAGAAACTGTAGGGTGACCTTTGCTTCACTGATGGCCTCCCAATGAGTGTGTCAGATGCTTGGTGTCATTGCACAGTGGCCAGGAGGAGCTGTGAAGATGTGCTAGACCTGCAGCTGGGAGATTCCTCTGGTGCAAAGGGGAATTCCTGGGTGGGGAAGAGCTGATCTGAGGGGCTTTTCCAAGGGAGAGTTTTGGGGCAGTCTCCAGGGGCATTGGTCTTCAGAAATGTCTTTAAGTCATGATGAGGAGCAAGATGGCCTGAAGGGACCGAAGAAGCTGTCAAGTCACCAGAGAGTGAATTTTTGGTTTTCATGTGACCCTTCTTTGAGGGTGGAGGCCCAGCTAGCTCAAGTGAGACAGCAGCAGCCACCACATCAGAGTGACTGTGGATTCAGGCTGCTGCAGTGATGCTAAAAGCACACTCGGAGTCCTGTGTTTGGTGAGTTCAAACCATTATCCTTCCAAATAAGGGGCCGGGTTTGGCACTTTGCTCTGCTTGGTACGTAAAACCATAGGTGCTGCCATAAAACGTCTGGAATTCCCAACTGAAAGAATATGATCAGAGTTTTGAGGAGCAGTGGGCTTAAAGAGGAATTTCTCATTAATATCCCTCGGGAATCGAGTTTTAAGTGGCGCTGAATGACATGACTCTCGGTCTGTGTAATTATTAGGAGCCAAAGCCTGTTTGCTTTCACACCAGTAAGATGTATTGGATTTCATCTGACAGCTTCTGCTGCCAGTGAAGTTAGAATAAAAATGGTATTCTTAATATAGTAGAATACAAAGAGAAAAGTGCAAATGCGGGTTGTTTTCTTTCAATGTTATTTTTAAAACTGGGCAGTATATGGAATTAGCAGAAGAAAGAAGTTCCTTTTTCAAAGGAACTCTGAGTTGGTGGAGAGATCTAAACCTGCACTAAAACTTGCTCAGATGATCTGTAACAAACAAAACTGTTTTCTTGATCCCAGATTTTCCACCCCCCTGGGACACCCTGCTGCTGTTTGAGCCACACTCACCTTTAATGGAAACATGACAATTATTGTCTGTTTTCTTACGGTTTCTTCTGGTAGTCTGTGACATTAGTCCTTAAAAAAACTGCTCTCGTGCCAGGCAGGCAATAAGATTGAGTGAACTGCGCTATAGAAAGAACCACCCATGATTGGAGGTAAACTATGCGGATATATGTTGGGGTGGAGGTTGAAAGGAGCGTGGAGGGCATATTTGAAGCAGACTGTGCAACTGCTACAGCAGGTCTGACTAGTTTGAGATGCCTAAAGGCAGCTTTGTCTTAACTTCAGGTAGCTGCAAAATGAGGTTTTAAAACCTAATGCAGAAATACATCATCGTCATGTTCCGGTGCCTCCACAAACTCTTTACTTTTCATGTGTTTTCGCAGGCATTCTTTCGCCCTTGGAAGAAGCGCTTAATAGATACATGGCCACGTGCGTGTCTATCATTTGCATATTTTAAAATATACATTTCATCAAGATAGGAGACTGGCGTTCATGCACAAACCACAGGGTTTTCTTTAAAACAGTGGTAACATTTTGCTTTCTTATCACCCGGTGTGCATGCGAGAGAGGAGCTGCTCTGCTTAAGCCCTTTTGGCATAACATGATTTGTTGCTGGTCCGTTCTTGTGCCTGTCCCTGTGTAGGAGGAGGGACTTACACTTTATTAGCCTGTGCTGCGGTCAGAGGGATTTTGACCGGGGTCCTTCCATGCTGGCTGTCCCAGGGGTACCATACCCTGCTTAGGTTACTCTCCTGTGGTCTAGCTCATGGTGTCCCTTACCCTCCTACTCCATCTGTTTGGCAAAACTGGCTCTTCTAAACAACCCCTCGCCTTTCCTCTCCTAACTGAAGTATTCCATAAATAACTCGTGAATGAATAGAAGAGAGAGAATGTTTTCTCTGTGTGTAGCACACTGTAAAGCTTCCTGTTGCTGCCATGCTTCCCCTTGCTGGCAGTGGAACATATGTGATACATATGTGCTCTGATGCAGGTTCCCTTTTTTTTAATTCAGGGGAAAATCAGTGTAATACTATCTTGGGTGAGGTGGATGGGTTGTGCCTGAATATGAAATGAACTTTAGGACATTTAGTTTCAGTTTCCCGATCTCTTCTCCTGTATTTTCCACTCCCCGTTTCCAAAGACTTAGTTTGTGGTTAAGTTTGTTTGTGCCATGTTAATTGACCTGTACTAAGCCCACTTCACAATACAGATTTAATATGTTTAATGCTGTTAAAATATGCTATTAAAAGGACGTCTCCATATAAGTTTAAGTGATTTATTGGAGAATGTTTAGATTACTACACATAAGTTATGTGGATCCCATGGTGGCTGTTTTAAAGGGTATTGCTTTGGTGTAGTAGTTTTTATTGTGAAATCAAGCAGGTGCCACGAAAAGTGGGATCTCTTTCTCTAAGTTGTAGCTGTTACAGGTTGAGAATAGTTCAAGGCTGGCCAAAGTTCCCTTTATCAGTTTTCAGAAGGCTTCTCCATAGGATGTGAAAACACATGCTGTATTTCAACAAATGCAAGAGCCTTAGCACACCGGACTGAAAGGCCAACAGTTATCATCTTGTCTAACATCACTTAACACCATCTTAGCAAACTTTCATGTCAAACGTTAACTACCTTCTTTTTTATTTTTCTCACTGGTGCTGGAGAAATGTCCAACAGCTTTTCTACCTCCTTAAGAGAAATTTGGGGTGAGTGGGTGCTTTTTCACAGAATATGCTTGTTTGCAGGTCTGTGCTCATTTCGTTTAAGCAAAAATGTTGAAAACAACTCATATACTATATAGCTGCTTTAAAAAATGCCAGGGAAACACCTTTCTTTTCTTCTCTTTTAATTCTCAGTAGCAAGAAACTGGTTAGCAAATAGAATCTGCAGGCCAGAAACTGAAATGACTTGTCATTGCTGGGATGCATGCTGTTTTTTGCAGTATACATTTCTTTAGAGGTGTGTTGTTTTTTTTTTTTTTTCCCCTCTCTCCTCTTCTTTCCCCCTGCCATTTGCTGCTTTTCAGTTTGACTGTGATAATTTATTCAACACTCTTTTCAGAGCAATAACCTACTTTTTGGCAAACCATTCAGTTCTTTCCACAGTAGCATGGGTATTTTTTTTTTCCCTATGCGTTTATTAAGGGTCTGTGTTGGGGGAAAAACAAGGTATCTTTGGGGAAGAGATGCTGCGATATGCTTGAAAGCAAGGATTCAATCCAACTAATTATATACGCGAGAAAAACTCTCTCTTATTATACACAAAGGGGTCTCGTCTCTCTTGGATGCACGCACAATTCTCATTAACCTTTGTAGGAATTATACACATCCAGTGAAGATGGGTCTAAAGTACTCAGTCCCTACGTACGCTAAAAATACCGGCTAGACCATGACACGCGTGTGCAGATAGAGACGTCTTGTACAATATAACACAATGCTGCTGTAATCTATTGTTCAGAGCGACATTGCAGGGGAGGAGGGATGTATAGCCGGTCTTGCTATTTCATCATTCTCCTTTAGAGTCTGACCAGTAGCATCTTGTCGTTACAGGCGTGTCATTTTAACAGGGAAAAGGGAGTGTGCGTTTGCTAGCCACTGCCACTTTCTGGAGGCTGCGCTAGCTCTTTGAATTTAATTTACAAGTAAGATGCTTCTTTTTAGCCTCTGCTTTCGCTGTGCCGGTGCCCCATGGCTCTGCAGCGGGAAGAAATGGAAGGCGGGCAGCCCTTGGCTGAATCGGGCCCTGAAGCGCTTCACAGCCGTCTTAATTGCTGCTGCTCCAGTGCTTGGAGAGATTATGGCTCTGGTTCTCCAGCATGGGCTGTGCGTTCTGGCTCTAGTGTGGCTCCTTGCCTGCTGGCGAGGAGACTTCGTTGTGGCGAGGTGCTGCTTGCAGGACTAGCATCTCCTGCTCTCGTGCAAGGAGGCCCAAGGCGCTGGGCTCGTGAAAAGAAACCATGACGTGGAGCAGAGGGAGCTTCTTGGCTGATCCCGAGGAGGCTTGTGCTTAGAAGCCCTTGCATATTTTTCGGGTGACAACAAGCAGAGCCTGCTGAATAATCAGCTAATCACATAGTAAAGTCAGAGGATCTGGGCTGGTGGTGTGCCTGGTCTTATTTACTGCAGCTCTGATTTCCTCCTGCTGATGCCCAGGTGTGTAACGCGGCTCCTAGTCCTTGAGCTTTTGATTCTGGCAGCCGAGTTGCTCAGCCTGTGTGTACACAGCTCAGTATAATTTGATTCATGCTTGGCAGGCCTGGCTGCTTCTCCACTGCCACGTGGAGACCCAAATTTCAGAATAACCTCGGCCCGGCTCTTTGGGATGGCACTTTGAATCACAGAGTCTTAGCCAGGCTGGTCCCCAGCGAGGAAGCTCCTGTGTGGTGGCACTGGTGCTGCTGTGAGTAGACAGTGTGCGCAGCCCTTCTGGGGAAGGCGGTAAAGAGGATTCAGCAGAGAGGTCACCCGAGGAGAGTGTGGCTTTGCCATCTTGCCGAAAACCTCTCTCCCTGTGGTAACTAACCCTGACAAAGCAGCTCCTGGCAGTGGGAAGGGGGGAATCCTCCACCCTGGCCTGACCCAAAGCAGGTGCTGCTGGGGCTGGTTGTCTGTGGGGCCATGGCTGCACCGGGCATGCTGGGGGCAAATAGTAGAAAGCTTGTTTCATAAAACTTCCAGGTAAGGACGAGACCAAAACAGGGCAGGCTGGGCTCTTGTTTGCGTCTGCTGGGCGCTGTCGTAAGGATGCTGATGGGAAGTCCTGTCTGAAGCAGAACACGTGAGAATTGACATTTTGTCTGTGTGAGACCTTTGCGATAGAAATGACTTCTGCTGGGCAATCCAAACCCGTTCTCCTTTCAGTAAAGGCAACTGCCTCCCTGTACATGAATAAAACCTGTCTTGAATAAATGTTTTCTAGCCCTGGTGTGTTACAAAGCTATGTTCTCCCTCTTTCTTCATACTGAAAAGAAGTTGTTGGAGCTGCTGGAAGCTCTTGCTCTTGGCTTGGGCCTCGCAGCTGGTTTGAAATCCGCCGAGCTAGCGATCCACGCGCAGAACCTGTGCCGTCTTGTTCACCTTCGGATTCTGCCAGGGTAGTCTTTAATGGCTTAACGAGCTAACAAGTGCTCATCTGATATAAACTTGCATTAAGTTCTGCTACCCTGATAAAATTCCTAATATTATAAACACCCTTAATAACATGGTTATAATCTAGAAAGCCTGCTCTCCTTTTTCCAAACAATTACTTAATGAGGCAGTAATTTATTCTAAGCTATACTTATTGGAGCCCAGTCCAGCTTTATCAGACGTACTCTGTTTGGTGTGTGCAGTTAGTCAAAAACGCTAAAACTGCTCCACTTCTTCCAAGGGAACATGCTACATTTAGCAAACTGACAGCATTAGAAACTGTTTCCAATTTAATAGAAGCATATGTTTCCTGCAAGACTTAACACACTGCAGAGTCGGAGATTGCTTGAGACTGCAGCTTTGCCTTTTTTTGGTTTTAGCATGGCAGAAAGGAGCTGGAAACCGAAGGCAGGAGTGGAGTTTGTAGCTGTGTTTTGGGTTGTTTTGCTCGCTTTTGTTTTCCTGAGAGCCTTCTAGCAGGGCTTCGGCAGGCTGCGAGTTTAAGAAGCTATCAAGAAAGTATTGTGGGCGGCGCACGCTCGAAACGCAGTTTCTGATCATTAACAAACAGCCAGAGCTTGCTTTGCCCTCTGGGCCTCAAATAGTACAGTATGCAACAAGGGAGAGCAGGCAAGGCACGAGGATGGAAACAGTAGGATCAGATTACAGTTTCAAAATATCGCTGGAACACGTTGGCTGGCGTTACACTATTGACTGGCTTCGTAATTGCGTTGCTGATTTGCTAGAGAAGGCTTCACCTTTCCTTCTGGTTAACGTGGACGCTCCTCTGGGGACCTGGGGGGCTCCAGGCTCCGAGTGCCAAAGCCAGTCCCCACGGGAGCTGCACAGCTTCAGGTGCTCCTCAGAGGAGAGTCTGGGCTTCCTCTGGTGTCTCATCTCCTCTTTGCCAGGAGGCTTCCATGCCCAGCCCCTAACTAATTCCTGCTTGGATTAGCTCTGAAAGTCACCTACTATGCTTTCCCTTCTTATTTCAACGTTGAGACTAGGAAAGACCCTTGTCACTCAGCTTGCTAAGTGCCCACCCTTAACAAAAAGCGGGGCCAAGGCTGCGTTTCGGTAGGGAGAGGGAAGCTGCCTTTCCTGCTAAATGCAGGAGTGGGGTGCTGAGCAGCTTTGTTCGCCTCTTTGCTTCCTCTGGAAGAGCTGAGTTTCACCCATCCACCACATGAGATGGGAAGACTTGGGTCTCTATAAAATAAATGTGAGAAATATCTGCCCCTTGCAGTTACTGCTGGCACCAACAGCCTTGCAGCGAAGGCCTGCAAACATAAAAACAATTCCCTGCACTCTCTGGAAGCAGAGCTACCCAGGAGGCCAATTTTTTGATACAGCTCTAAAGGAGAGTTTTGTAAGTGCTTATTAAACCTCACTCATTTAAAAAAAAAAAAAAAAAAGGCAGCCAGAATTAATGCAAAACGTAAGTGTCGGGGAAAACAAACCTTGTAAATGGGGAATGCCTGAGCCCTGGGGCTGGAGAATACAGGAGCCCCAGCACAGCTCTGTTCCCTGAACCTCTCATCTAGGGCTGGGAGTTTAATTTTTGAACTCACGTGTGACACAAGACCCAATTCTTACCAGGCAGCGGTTGCAGGAGTCGTCTTTAGCCAGGCAATATGGACACATCGCACTCAAACAAGTAAAATCTGCATCAGATCTCAAGAAGCAGCCTTGAAAAAAAAAAAAAAAGAAGAAAAATCCCACACCACCCGTCAGTGTACAAATTGTGAGCCAGCTGCAGCACATGGAACGTAGCTGTGCGTTACTGCGTGGTACACGCTGTGCTAGCTCCTAGGGATGCAGCCGTGCCAGGATTTAAAGACCTTTGCTTATTCACTCCAGTCCTGAAGTTAAACTTCGACACCTGGGTCGTTCAGCTTTCTTCCTTGTTTTGGGCGAGGTGGGAGAGGGTGCCAGGTTTATACTGGCGTTCCCCTCCACTGTTCCAGTTCCTTTCCAACTCTGAATGGGAGGAGGGATGCCCGTGCTCTCGGAGGGCAGGCTGGCTCCCAGCTGCTGGGGCAGGTTTGCTGTGCTTTGCTGGGATCCTGCAGGCCGAGAAGCATCATTCTGTGGTGGGTGAGCCTGTGATGCTGCCTAAAGGGGCCTTCCCAAGTTGTGGCTGCTCTCCCTCTTCATGCCATGGCCTTGGGGATGTGGAAACAAGGATGGGGAGAAAGAGTTGTACCTGTTTGCCTCCTTAGCTCTGGAGGACAGATGCTTTGAAGTCATGGAGACTGGTTACAAGCTCAGGTGGTCCCTCAGGCTGGATCTGGCAGCACTGAAAAGCCTCATGGCAGCCCAGCCTGCCTCTGCTAGCTCGGAGGATCTGGCCCTCAATTTGCCAGTTGAACCCAGTTGGCACAAAAGGCCTTTTTATTTTGGTCCTGCAGCTATCTATGCCAAATCCTGATCCTGCTGAAGTCAGTAACAAAACGCTCATTGAGCACCCTTGGGCCAGGATACAGCCAATACAGCCCTCATCCTTGAGGAGTGAGGGATGGAGGAGAGAAAAATAATGGTTCATATGCCAGAAGTGACACAGAAAGCGCTTGCGTAATTTACTGGAGAGGGTCTCCAGGAAACCCTGGTAAGGTTCATTTACACCTGAAGTTTGGGAAACTGTTCTGGGTACGAAATGTGTGCATTCAGTAGTCTCTTTGTGGTTTGGGGGGGCTTTTTCTGGGCTTTTTTCTGCACACAAGTGTGTAAAGTAGTGTTTTATTTTAATTCCCCAAAGTTGCCTTTTCCTTTCTCTCTCTACTTTTTTTGCCCGTGGTTTTCATTACCCGAGGTTTCAGAAAGTAACCGGCCCTGCTTTAAACTCCGCTTTTCACACAAGCCCCCGCTGTTCACATCTGCCTTTGGTGTTCGGCTGCATGGGGTGGAATGGTTGCCTGTGGACTCTGGGGCTTGATCCTTCTACCTTTTTGAGCAACGTGGTGTTCGTTTTAAAAGTGAACCTTGCTGTATTAAGCTGTTCATCCTCTAGACTGACTGATAGGGTGGAGTAAATATGCGAGTGGAAATGTGACTTCTTAAAAATCCTTTTCTGCTGTGCCTCTTGGTGTTCAGTTCCTCTTTCTTTTTTTCCTTCCTGTTTGCCTTTGTGAGCAGGGAGGGACTAGTGGGTTGTGGAATTGATTTCCAAGAAAAGCCCTCCGTCTTGAAAGGCATTTTAAACTAAACTGTTACAAACCTTTAGAAATTAACATTAAAGAGTATTTTTGTTAGTGGTGAGATAACCAAATCGCTTTTCCCCTCCATTTTTACATATCTAGTGCTTCCTTTTGCCAAACTCCCAATTATTGAAGACTTCAGAGGTAGTTGAGCAGTGACGAGGTATAACGTCCTAAGTACAATGGATAAAATACAATACTTACAATAGCAATACATACTCACGATGTGCGCGTGCCTCTGTCCTCTAGAGGGCAAAGGATTCGTCACTAAGTGGGCTCCGAGACATAGCTGGGCATTGCAGAAGCTTTTCTGGGTTTAATCGATGGTGGTTGACTCCAGAGAACCACCCCCTCCAGGCTGATTATCTCTTCTACTGAGCTCCAACTGCATTCTTTTTTTCCAGCTCTGTCTGAAGAGCACACAGAGCTAATAAAAGGAAGCTAAGTGACATGCAAATGAAAAAAAAATATATATATTACTTTTGTTTTTCAATTAAGAAAAGCCAAATCCCAAACAATGCCAGGGTTTCTTGGGCTCTGAGGCGCATGCAATTGCCCTAAATGGGCAAAAACGCAAGATGAATCTTTCTCAGCAACAGTGGTTCAGATTTTGGGCCTAGGTCTTCCAGAGCTGGAGCCAACTGGTGGATAATATTGGGAAAGATCTCCAAGCAACTCCCCTCACTCCAATCCCTGGATAAATGCAGTTTTTCCTTTGCCTGCCTTCAGCTTTTTGGTTTTGCATACCCAAGTAACATTGAAAACTAACTTGCATACCAAAACCCTGCAACACCCTTTATTGACAACAACAAAGCGACATCATCACATCTCAGTTCTTGATGCTTGGCCCCAAAATGACATTGGCTGGCAGATGGGTGATGGAAATGCAGCAGAAATGCATCTGGCTGAGATTGCTGCTCAGCCAAAGTGGATGTATGAAAGACCTTCTGTGGAGGTGACCCTTTGTCGCTGTCTGCCCGATCTTGTGTTTTGGTGGGTTGCTGTTGTCCCCATTATGGCCATATGACTTGGTAGGCCAAGCAAGTGTCTTGTGACCCCTAGGAGAGTGTGGGTATATCTCATTTTGTACTGGTCTTTGGTGTTTTCATTTTGCCAGCAGGAGCTTTGGCTGGTAAGGTGAGGAGGAAAGTTTTTGAGATGAACAGGACCGAATCAGATCAAATGTTGGCATTTTTAAAATGTTGTTCAGTATCTTAAGATGTACAACATTGATTTCTTTAATGTAGGCGTGAAACTGTTGGTTGAAGGAGGGAAGGGATGGTTTGAACTGTAAGGAACAAGCAGGCAATGTGGTCTTGAGCTCTGGTGATCAGAAATGATGAAATTCCTTTATGGAGCTCCAGAGAAAGGCTTGCAGGCCCAAAGGCACGTCTGTTCTTAACAACTCTATCAGTTGGTCTACAAATATACCGCCTCCTTGCTTCGCTTTGAATAACGTGATTTATAGAAATTGGAAGAAAATATTTTTACAACTCCCATTTGCATGCCACAGGAGAAGGGAATTAAAACTTTATGAAGTTGAGAGTCTAGCGGTGCTCATTTGAGCCCCCTCTTTGAGGGGGGATAAACCCCCTTTGCTTAGGCTGACATCCTGCTTTGAGGCTTTAATGGTTAAGCCCGGTTCAGAGAGCCTTACTGGGGAAAAGGAAACTGAAAGCTGTGCTGGAAGGCTGGTAGGTGAAGTTGGGGGCCGACTGATCTATTTTGTCTTTGAGAAGGACAAGCTGTCACCCAGGCTCTGTGAAGATCGAGTGAGATGTGCGAGCTTGACAGTCATACATACAGGAAACCTTGAATCATTTCTAAGCTTCCTGGAAAATGACGTAGCGAAGTTATTGTTGCGTTTACTAATGATGACCCATTGCTCTTCCTGATCCGCTTAAAAAATGTCTTAACTACCAGCGCCTCAATTTGGGATGCAAATAAGCTCAATTGGGCTCATTCAAAATGCTTGCCCACGTCCCCTGATAATAATAATTAATAATCAAGCACAGGGAGCGGAGGGTGGCCACCCGAATGGTCTGTTTTCTTTGTCGCAGGGAAAAAAGGTTTGCTTTGTACAGCGAGTATTTTTATACATTCCTGGCAGAGCCCCACAAACTTCAAAACTCTCTTAGTCCCCAAGCCATTAAAAAATTTCTCATTTATATAGAGCATTGCGGAAGGAGCATTGGTATGTCTTTAGGACAGAGGCTGTCTTTTTTCAGGGGGAGGAGATAGTAGGAAGGGGTGGAAAGCTGCTAGCTTCCCTCCTAACCCATTGCTGCTTTGAAAACATGCTGGACTTGGGGCAGGGGTTTTGATTCATGCTCTCCTGGTCCTCCCTTCCTTGCTCTGTCTGAAGTAGAGGAGAGCGTGTCCGTCATAAACATTTGAACAGCAAAGCCCCCCACCCCAAACCCACGTGCACAGCTCTGGAGTAGTCTGTGGAAGTGACACTAGGGAGCAGAGAAAAACCAGACTTCAGCAGCAGTGCTAAATTTCAGAGGTTTTGTTCACCCAAGATTCCAGGCGCGGGGATTGCTGGTAGCTGGCCAAGGAGCTTGGATGGCAGCCTACCCGTTCCTCAGCTCTGCTCAGCTTGTTCCCTCCCCCCCCGCCTTTCTTTTTTTAATTGCATAATATGCTAGAAAATGATCTGGATTTGGGACTTATTTTTAACCAGAAGAGGCTCACTTCACCCAATCTGATTTTGGATTTAACGTCCAGCAAATGCTTTTTGAAGCTCTTTCTTCTTTCTTTCTGCATTGAAACTCTTGACTTCTTTTGCCTCCCCTCCCACTTTGCAAGGGCTCTTTGCTTTTCAGTGTTTGTCAGCCATTCTTGGGGATGTTTGTGAGTCCTTAGCTACATTGTCTGTCTGCAGAACCGGTGTGTGATGATCAAATTGGTGTTAGACCTGCCTGGTGCAGTCATTTTGCCGGCACGGATCCCACTGGGGGAACTGGGAATTGTGCTCGGAAGCAAGTTTTGATGATAGCTTATATGAGAGGAGTCGAGTTTGGGGCTAAAGATCTATGTGCCTGTTGCAGCTTCTCTCTAGGTGGCTGGGGTGGAAAAGCATCTTCCACTACTAGAAAAAAATAAGTAAAGAAAGAAAGAAAAAAGACAGAAATCTTTATACCGTTTTGTTAGCTTTTTGTTAAATGGAAGGAGGGATGCAGAGATGAGCAGGGGGCCGCCTGTGACCCTTTTTAAGAGGGTGGCTGGGTTAGCGCTGCAGCACCTTGCCACTTCACCTGGGACAATGGGAAAGGAAAGCCCAATGTTTGCCCCAAGATGTGGAAGCAGGCCGAGTGCAGGGTGCTGCTCTGCACCGCCTGTGATCCTACCCCTGTATCCACAGGATTTTCCTTGGCTGGTTTGATGTAGCCCATGGCACAGGGAAACTCGGGTCTGTGCAGGTAGCCAGGGAGAGAGTCACAGGGAACCTGCCACCTCACAAGCAGTGGAAGAAGCGCCTGTCACAGGGACTGGGCTGTTTCACTCAAGTAATCACAGATACTTCAAGAAACCAACCTCTGGCTACTCACTGAAGAGGGGTGTTGGTGTGGGGCCAAGGGCTGCTGACACTAAACCCTCCCCGCTCAGACACCTACCGTTAGGTCGTGCCTCTATTGCAGCACAGCAATTCCTTCATTGCTCTGCGTTCAGGGAGGATCTTCTGTCACAAAAATAATGGTGACAAAATGAGGCTGGGACTGTGCTGTGTAGAAGAGCATTTCCAGGTGCTCTGAAACATGCTGGAAGAGACAGCACCGGGGATTGAACTGCCCTACTTACACCCAGCTCAGAAGTGATTTATGATGCAGGGCAAGTTTGGTAAAATTCCCTTTGTTTCCTTCAAAATCTGCCATCTGACCAGGAGAAAAGCACATGCGTTTATGCTGATTTTTATTCTTCAGAAAGCCCTACGGCATTCTTTTGTTCTCAAATGAAACCTGACATGGATGTAGTCCTGAGTGAGGAGTGTGCTTTGATGGGGGAGAAGTGAAGACAAATGGTGCATCTGGAGCGGTGCATCCTTGCTCTGGTGCAAAAGCTATCCTGTCTGTGACCAGCAAGCACCTGAGAGTCTTGCTGGAGGATGCAAAGGCTTCTGGTATTGCCTTTGCCAGGCAGAAGCTAAGGATTTCAAACACTGCCATGTGAAAATGCTTCTCCCTCCCAGAAGAGCAGCAGCCCGCCCCATCCCCCAAGGTGCAAGGGGCAGGCAGGAGCTCCTGCTCCCACCAGGATTCAGAGTGTGTGACTAGGGGTGCTCCTGGGCCTAGCTCCTGGAGAGGGGTGCTCAGCACTTCAGGAGACACTAAACTCCTTTGAAGCTTTCTGAGGCAGATACCCCCATCTTCAAACTGGGACCCAGCCACCGTCAGGAGTGAAGGCTCTGGCTGCAGCAGCGCAGCACAGAGAATGGTCTTGGAAATCAGGCGGAAAGACCTGACCGATCATCTTCTTAATCTGTAATTTATCTAATTCTGAGTGCATTTCCAGCTCTAGTAGTTTAGTCCTTAGGCGATCAGTTGAATAAACCCACGAGGTCAGGTGTGCAGATATCCTGGTGTGCTAAAGGGTTGAACCTCCTGACCTCCCCGGGAAGGTTTCTCTTGGTGTCCAACGGCTTGAGTCTCGCCCTTCCCCTTGTGAACACACTTGCGAATAAAAATGGGAAATTCATTGTTAACCTCGGTGTATTACAGTTATATTTGCAGGCATTGCACTGCATCAGGCAGGATATTTAAAGGGATATAGCATTGGTAGCTCGTGCACCTATGTGCAGATAGATTGGGGACCATACATTTAACACGCACAAGAGTGAAATCTGCTGCCAAGGGTTCTGTAGGTGCTGTTTGAATTCCTGCTTGGAATTTGCCAGTGTGGCTGTGCTTAAACATGATGAACCAGAGCACAGCACTAAGGCAGCTTCTGCTTCCTCGTCAGGAAGCTGTGGGTGATTTATGTGGACAGATTTCCACTGGTGACTCGTTAAGCGTGAGGAGGGGACAGAGCAGCCGTTCTGTCTTCCCTGCGTGTGCAAGGGAGCCAGGAGGGCTGGAGTAGTGATTTGGGCGAGGAGAACAGGCTTCAAGCTTGGCTGGCTTCACCGATCTCTTCTCTTTCCTTTCAGATATATGTTGGGGAAAGGAGGAAAGCGGAAGTTTGACGAGCATGAAGATGGGTTGGAAGGCAAAGTGGTGTCTCCTACTGACGGTCCCTCTAAGGTGTCTTACACCTTACAGCGTCAGACTATCTTCAACATTTCCCTTATGAAACTTTATAACCACAGGCCATTAACCGAGCCAAGCTTGCAAAAGACAGTTTTAATTAACAACATGTTGAGGCGAATCCAGGAAGAACTCAAACAAGAAGGCAGCTTGAGGCCTGTGTTCGTGACCGCTTCGCAGCCCGCCGACCCCCTCAGCGACAACTTCCGCGAGGCCCAGCCGGCGTTCAGCCATCTCGCCTCCCAGCCCCTTCTCCCCACCGACTTCGTAAGCACTACGCCCCTGGAGTCTTGCCTCACCCCAGCCTCTTTGCTCGAGGACGACACTTTTTGCACTTCCCCGACTGTCCAGCACGATGGTCCCACAAAACCACCACCTCCTGCTCTCCAACCAGTAAAGGACAGCTTCTCCTCAGCCTTGGACGAAATCGAGGAGCTTTGTCCAGCACCTACCTCCGCAGAGGCAGTAGCAGCCGAAACAGCAGCCGATGACTCTAAAGACCACCCCAGTGAGTCCAACGTGCAAAAGCCCGAGGGCTTCCCGGAGAGCAGAACGGCCGAATCGAAGCTCATGGACTCGCTGCCTGGCAACTTCGAGATAACAACTTCCACAGGTTTCCTCACAGACTTGACCCTGGATGATATCCTGTTCGCTGACATTGATACGTCCATGTATGATTTTGACCCCTGCACGTCTGCCACAGGGGCTGCCTCAAAAATGGCTCCTGTCTCAGCAGATGAGCTCCTAAAAACTCTCGCTCCATACAGCAGTCAACCAGTAACTCCAAATCAGCCTTTCAAAATGGACCTCACAGAACTGGATCACATCATGGAGGTGCTTGTTGGGTCTTAAAATATAGAAATATAGCAACCTTTTTTTTTTTTTTTTTTTTTTTTAATCAACCTTTGTAGTCTCAGAAAACTTGCATTAAAACAGAGGGGCAAAAACTCACCTGCTTCCAATGCTTTGACAGCTCTGACGAATCTTTTGCACTGAATGAATGGCAGAGTGTCTATAATGTCCTCTGGGTCCACAAGGCTCAGGTCATCTACAGAGAGAACTCCTAATTCCTCCAGTTTAGCCATGAGTGTATCCATCTGATCGCTACTGAGCGATGGCATTGCTTTCTTGACATAGTTTTTCACAAGTTCCATGTTGGTGTGTGTTTAAGAGGAATGAGCCACCGAGTACCTCTCTGGTAAGAATAAAGTGGATGATAATCATCAAATTTGATCAAATCATGGCAACTGAACAGGTCAGAAGCATTTTCATCAAGTTCATAGGGTCCAAGCTCA
>JAVSBS010020127.1:19427-39487 GCA_033124195.1 Coracias cyanogaster | reverse complement strand
GACCCTTCTCCAGTTCCTCGCCCAGAAACAGTCCCAGCCCTATCTGTGAGCTGCTGTAGCTGCTCCAAATGCCAGCACAGAGCCTCCCCAGCACCCTCTGCCGAGGTGCCCCCAGGGGCTCGAGGACCAGGCGTCCTCACTCTGCTCCCCATGGGGAGGTTGTCTTCAGGCCAGTGGTTGGGGCAGGCCCATGGAAAGAGAGAGAAATACTGTATGAGAAGGCTCTAGCAGGCAGTAGCTTGAAGAGGCCAAGCTCAGCCTGCTAGCCGTTTTTATTTGCTCTACTGATAACAGCAAGGGCTACCAAAGCCATTACATTTACAGAACATGGTGACTGTTGAAGGGATACAAGAATAACCTTGACAGAGAACAGCTGGGAACATCATAACCTGATAAAACATGAAACAGTTTTCCCTCCTGGGCCCTTAATGTGGCTTTACAGTCCCTTCAAGAGAGGCACAGCATACTTCAGATAACTTGTGCCCACAGATAATCTGCACTAAATTGCATTAAGGAGATGGGGCTAATTGAAGGGGATGAGACACAGGGTGACGGTTCCCAAGCAGAGGCTCTGGGAGACGTTTCCCCTGGTGTAACCTGAGCGTGCATATGATGAACGTCGCTGCTGAACCACAGAGCATTTTCCCACCCACGCACAAGCCACCGTTTTGCAATTGAAAATACCCGTTGAACAACAACAACGGATGTTTGTTGACTGGCCTAAAAAAAGCACATTGAGCTGCCTTTCCACCTTGTTCCCTCATCCTAATTAAACGCTAAGACTGTAGAGGACTTCCTCGAATGAATTTCCTGTCATTTACGCACGTCAAAAAGAGGCGAGACACTAGAGCATGCAGATACGTCAGGCAGCAGCGCTGCTGCCTTGAAATGGGAATTTCAATTTCAGTGAGCTTCCTTACATGATGAGCCTTCATCTACTCACCTGATTTTAATGAAACTATTATATGAGAAAATAATCTCTGACAATGGTATTGATTCGGTATAGCTTTCTAAAACCTTCATGTCTTAACCTTTGGTAGAGTGAGTCATAAAATTAAGTAGTTGGGTAAGATTAATTGAAGTAGACACATGCTGCCTAGTGACAGCATGTGTTGCCAATAAGCTGTTTTTATTAAATCATGGTATAATCTCTAATTTCTGCTTGTACCTTGAGGAACTACAGAGTTCCCCCAGGGAAAACGCTTGTGAATTCAGCTAAAAAGATATATAGGCACAGGTATCTTTAATCGCTAGTGTTTCAGGAGGAGGTTTAAAATACTTTTGTTAATTTATGAAATTACTTAGCTTCCATGCTCCTTTTGTGGAAAAGTGATAATGAGAAAAAACAATGCCTGAAATCTATTTTTTGTTATCAACATATAAGAAAATAATCCATTTAAAGCCAAATAACTTTAAAAATTTTCTTTGGTGTTTTTGGTTTCCCTGTTCCTCATAGTTGCCTCCAGCTCTGATGCTATCTATAGCTGTGGCTTCCACACGGATTCGCCAATCTTTTCATTTGGGATTGGGGTCCAATGCTTTTTCCTTGCAGTATTGCCCTTCCAGGTCCAGCTGTGTACATCGTTCTGGATTTTCCCTCCAGTGTTTCTTTGCAGGCTAGCAACCCATGTCTGCTGGCTTAGCCTCCTAGATTTTTCTATTGCTTTTTCATGTAGTATTCCTTGACCAGTAGCACTCACTGCTTTCCTGATCAGCTTGGGGTAGAAATTATTAATCTATGATTCTATTTATAAAAAGGGTTTATTTTTTTTTTCTGTGTGAGAATGCATGCTTGTGTGAACATCCAGTTTTCTGTGCACCCACATTGCCTTTTCCCCTGAAGAAACTTCCCGCAGAAGGGGCCCAGCAGGCCTGACTTGGTGGCTGGCTGAAGGATCTACAGAGCTTGCTCTGCCAGGCTGGGCTTTTAGGAAGCGAACCAGAGTGAAGAGAGGCCCCAGGGGTAGCATGAGCACAAGGGAAAGGGGAAGTGAGCTATCACAAAACCTTTCAATTATTTTAAAAGGGTGTAGCCACATGGACCACGCTCAGGTTAGAGGCACTGCACTCCTTTGCCAGTTTCAGATGAGGAATTTGATGAATTTGATGAAGTGTAGTAGGTGTATATCTAACACTTAATTTCTGTTCCTCAAAAAATTATCTCATTAACTTTTTTCACCTTAAACCGGAAAAGTTGTAATTTTGAAATCTTCTACCAACCGGCATTTTGGGAGGAGAAAGGAACTTTGTCTGAAGTCAGTTGGAATGTTTAATTCTAAAAAAGCTTCTGTTTTCACTTGGCAACATCATGCTTTTGGTGTTTAAATTATGCTGTAACGTGAAATACCTTTCTGAATTAAATGGAATGACTAAATGTAAAAAAAAAGGCTTTCCAATCTGGGAGCTGCCACTGTCAGACTCAGTGTAACACACTCCTTTTCCTTCCTCCATTTCCCTTTTTTTCCCAAACAGCAAAAGTACAATTATCCATTCTACTCTAATTCCTAGCAGGGAGGATGGTTCTCTCTCATGTTGGCATTGTGCCCTCTGGAAGGTGCCGGAGTGGAGCGCTCTGATTCTGTCTCCCCTTTGCCCCCCAAGCTGAGGACTATTTCCCTACAGGCCTCCTTTGAAAGAGCTGGTCCCATCTCCTGCCCAGAGCCACCGCCCCTTTCTCCTGTCTGTGCGACTTTGGCCAAGTGGTAAGCTGAACCATTTCCTAACCATAGGGTTTATTTTCAGATGTGTTAGTTCATTGCTCCAGGTGATCATACCTTCACTTGAGAAAGACTTACAGAGGTACAAAGTGGTAGCACAATAGGGAGGGTGGAACTGTTTGGGTTTTTTTTCTGCCAATAATTGAGCTTTAAGTTGGCTTCAATTACATGTGAAACTATTCCTTAAGTAGACGTCCACATGATGGCTCCTAAGACAAATAGAAACGCCCAGTGGTTATTTTTATTGCTGATTTTATTCAAGGAGCGCTAGGGTTGAAAGAATTATGAAACTGAGTAAAACTCATAGATCTTACATGCTATTTGGACTGTTTCATCTTCCCTGAACTCTCCAGGCACACAGAATGAAAGGAACATATAACATGAAGACGACTTTTTCAAGAGAATTTTGATTGTACCATAAGTAAAAAAATACCTCTTGAGTAGTATTTATCTTTTGCTTTTCTCCTCTCTTCTACTGTTTTGCTAACTGTGATAATTTACAGCCACAGAGAGTCTGAACAGGCTACATTCTAGGAGTACTGCAAATTCTATTCCTTCGAACCCAAATAACAAAATGTTGCTTTGGAAATATTACTTGTCACACCTTTTTGCATAAAATAAAGGCAGTTAAAAACAAATCTTTCTATTCAATCAGCCTGTGGTGTAATAGATGAATTGCATCTACTTGACTATTTTGACTGTTAAATTCTAGCAAGCTTGAGGTGGCCTTTCTGTGGGTACTTAGTTGTTTCTAATGCATTGAAATACCTTTCACAGTGAAAATACGCACTGCTGATTCAAAGACTGAATTTCTTTAAACGATCAGGAAAAGTTTATTTAGTCTTTTTGCTCTGCGTGGTCTGTTAAATCTGGTAAAAGAAATCTGTTTATGGAAAGAGGTGATTCTAATCATATGGAAGACAGGAAATCTCAAATTGATTTTATTCCCTGGAGTAATCTCTACTGAACAATGGAAAACTCTGATGTTATCATCCCAAGGTATTTTATTTTTACTGTATGACTTTGTACTATGTAGCACTTTATTTATGCAACTAAAAACCTGGGAAAAATATTCTCTGTGAGCCAGGAAAATACTGATTGCTAAGTGAGAATCTACTGTTTGGCTCATTTTCATCTTCTCCTTCTGCCTCCAAGAGTAATTACTTAAATATGTTGAAAAGCAGGAGAAAATCCAATTGAATACAATGTGCCATGATTCCTTTCTAAGAAAAATGATGAGAAAAATGTAGTATTAAAAGGTCTTTGCAAGTTCCTCTGCATTAAGCACGTTGCTGTTGGACTCAAAATGTTAAAATGTGACTGATTTGTAAGTTCAGTATCTCAGTTTAACAACACAGCTTCTGCAGGTAATGAGAACATTTGTAGATTCTTTGTGGACATGAGAAACAAAAATCCACACGCTAGAAATATTGCATGTGGTCTTAAACCACAATCAAAGCTGACTACGTGAAAAGTAACTGGGAGACATGAGAGCTTCTCAGTGCTGCCCTGCTGCTGTCCGGGCCGGCGGGTAGCAGCACTCCTGGTGTAGCCTAAGTAGTACAAGGGCTTGCGTAAACCTGATAACCACTGTCCTAGAATGTGAAGAAGAACCAGCCAGACCCAGATGCAACAGCAACAAACTGTAACACGCAAGGCAAGGGGCCAGCTTGGGACCACATTAGGGAAAAGACAAAGTTCACTGCCTGTCACTAGAGACCACCTGAGACCACCCAAGAGCCCTCCAGAAGCCCCTAAGAGACTTAAGATGCATGCTTTAAGACTATATAAATATTATAATTAGCTCTAGGAAATATGATGAATATGTATGATCTTTCTAGGAAATGTAACACGTACGTATATACTGAAGCAATACAAGCTGTAACCAATGCAACCTACTGTGTGCATGACAGGAGGAATGATCCCCTACGCACCTGGTGCCGAATAAAGCAATGCCTGCTTTCTAACATCAAAATAAGTGTTAGAGAGTTGTTAATTTAGCAGATTTTGATAACAGTGGGGTGGCACGGGTGGCATTGGTCTCACTGGCATCAGTGGCTTTCACAGCCAATATGTCCACCTAAAAGGAGGTTGTAGCGAGGCTGGTGTTGGTCTCTTCTCTCAAATTAGTGATGATAGGACAAGGGGAAATGGCCTCAAGTTGCATCAGAGGAAGTTTAGATTAGATATGAGGAAGAAATTCTTCACTGAGAGGGTAGTTAGGCACTGGAACAGGCTGCCCAGGGAGGTGGTATAGTCACCATCCCTGGAAGTGTTTAAGGAATGAATAGATGCGGTGCTTGAGGATACGGTGTAGTGGTTAGAGAGATGCTGGACAGAGGTTGGACTTGATGACCCTGGAGGTCCTTTCCAACCATAATGATTCTGTGATTCTGTGATTTTGTTATGTCTTGTATTTTGTCTCCTTGGGATTACTTTGGCTTTGGTTAAAATAATTCACATTTTCAAGGTTCTATTAATTTATATATATATATATATATATGAATTTATATGTATATGTGAAGAAATTTTATGAAGTTATTTCATGATCTGTCAAAAATGATAGGAAAATTGTTAAAGACACTAAGTTACATCTGTGACTTTCTTGTAGACACCCTGAAATGCATGTTAACCTAGCCTGTTTATTCACATTTTAAGATTTCTGTATGGAAGCGCTTCCAAAACAGCATCATTTAGATTTTCCATTTAGCTTCCTCAGAGGGGAGGTTGATGGCATAAAACTGGTTCCCAAATCATTCTTTTTCATAAGAAGGCCATGGGCAGTCAGTGTATATAATGGGAGTTGTGTAATGGGAGTTATGAGGGCTATAAAACAACTATAAACAAATTAGACTTTAAAAAAAAAAAAATAGGAAAAAATCAAATAAACAAAAACCATTAGCCTCGTTAATTTCATATCATTCCTGAAATAACTGACAGCAGCAAAGGGACCAGCACAGATGAAGTATTGCCCTGATAAGGAGCCTAAAATATTTGTTGCAGAAGGACCTGGAAACTGAATTTATCACTTTCTTCTTCGCAGTAGGAAGTGTAAAGCTGCTCTCTTTGCACCTGTGGCTAATTACTATAGCCCTAAATTGAAGTTACAAGGAATGAGGAAAAGTATGCCCAAGAGGAGAGTCTGGACTGCAGAAAAGAGAGGCTAGATAGATGGAGAAATACACCACCTGAATGCCAAATCCAGGGAAAGACATGGATGGAAATCCTGGCCCTTATGAAGTGTATTTGGCTTAAAAGGCAGGGTTTTGATAGTGGGGGGAGATGTAGAGGTGGCTTCTGTGGGAAGACACCAGGAGTTGCCACCGTGTTGGACAGAGCTGGTTTCAGCTGGCTCCAAGACGGACTCATTGCTCTCCAAAACTGACAAAATGAACAACAGTCGTGGCGCCTTTGTGATAACATATAGAAGAAAGGGTCAAAAATGTTATGCAGGAGCTGTGAGAAAAATGTGAGAAGAACAACTCTACAGACACTAAGGTATGTGAAGAAACAGTGGGAGGAGATTCTCCAGGTTTCAGAGCAGAGTTTCCCTTGCATCTCATGGAGAATACCATGGTGAAGTAGGTTATACCCATGCAGTCCACAGAGGACCACATTAGAGTAGATATCCAAATCATAGCCTGTGTAGAGCCCATGCTGGCGCAGGATTCTGGCAGGAACTGTGGCTCATGGAAAGGAGTCCAGCAAGAGTAGGTTTTCTGGCAGGATCTGTGGCCCCTGAGGGACTGACTCATGCTGGAACAGTCTGTTCCTGAAGGACTGCACTCCGTGAAAAAAACCTATGCTGGAGCAGTCCTTGAAGAAATGAAGCCTATGGGAAGGACCAAGGTTGGAGAAGTTCATGAAGGATTGTTTCTTATGGGAGGGAACCCACACTGGAGCAGAGAAACAGCATGAGGAAGAAGGAGAGACAGAGATGAGTGTTATGGACTAACTGTAACTTCCATCCCCGTGCACTGCTCAAGACTGGAATATCTCTCATATGAGGAAACACTGAGAGACCTGGGGCTGTTTAGCTTGGAGAAGAGAAGGCTGAGAGGACATCTAATCAATGTTTATAAATATCTGAAGGGTGGGTCTCAAGATGATGGGGCCAGTCTTTTTCAGTGGTGCCCAGTGATAGGATGTGAGGCAATGGACACTGGCTGGAACACCAGAAGTTCCACCTCAACATCAGGAAAAACTTATTTACCGTGAGGGTGACAGAGCCTGGAACAGGCTGCCCATAGAGGTTGTGGCATTTACTTCTCTGGAGAGATTCAAAACCCACCTGGATGCACTCCTGTGTAACTTGCCCTAGGTGAACCTGCTTTGGCAGGGGGGGTTAGACAAGATGATCTCAGGAGGTCCCTTCCAACCCCTCATATTCTGTGATTCTGTGATTCCGTGAAGTAGAAAAATCATGAAGGAAGTTGAGCCTGGAAAGAAGGGAGGAGTGGGTCAAAGGTGGTTTTAGATTTGTCTTTGTTTTACACTATCCTAGTCTGTTATTCGTTAACTATAAATTAAACTGGTTTCCCCGGGTCAAGTCTGTTCTACCTGTGAAAGTATCTGGTGAATGATCTCCCTGTCTTTTTCTCAGCCCATGAACTTTTCATTGAATTTTCTTCCCCTGTCTTGCTGAGGAGGACTGAGAGGGCAGCTTGGTGAGCACGTGGTGGCAAGCCAAGGTCAATCCACCACATGAAGTCTGAAAAAATCTTGCTATTTTGTTCCCGAAGGCCTGGTCTTGGTGGCCACAGAAGAAACAATCTGAAGGATAGATAGTCTTTTTGATTCAGCCCATTGTAAAAGCCAGGCAGGTAGGAATCCCCAGCCTTCCTGCCCCTCTGAAGAGAGCCTTAATGAAGACAGGCCTATGCACTCTTTCAGACCCTACTTCCCATGTACACAAAGTAAGCGATCACAGACGATGTCTGAACTGCAGAAGACTACATCCTAAGAGCAGACTCGCAACCTTCCCTTCCGCCCTGAAAAGGTTATTGCTTCCTGCCTTATTGGGACTTCTGCAGCTCCACAGAGGGGAAGAATTTTATGTATTTTAAGACTTTTTTACAGTTCCTGCCCTGCAGCAGGTGTCACGGACAAAGGCAAGGCTCAGAGTACTCCAGAAGGGTTGCACAACTTGGTGAAGTTCTAATTTCACTGAAAGATCATTTGGCCCATAATCAGCAGTAGATGATGGCTGCTGAGGGAAAAGCAAAAGGACAAGGCAAGCATGGAGCCGTCTTCCAGCTACCAATGCTCTGCAACTCAGGAAATACCTGAGCCAGAGGCAGTTTCAGTACGTCTGGCAATCTTCAAGGTTCCCTTTATAGTCAACAGAAATAATTAGACCTTTCTAAGGCCTAATTATCTCACCATAAGGTAGCTATTTGAAATCAGTGAAATGAATCATTTCCTAGGAGGACTTATTTCTTTCCTGTGACTGTAAGGAGAAGGTGAAATCTAGCTTGCATGCAAATATCTACCCTGTAGATGAATGAAGTGAGGTGAGATGACTCCTACAGCTGTAGATGTGCAGTCAGCATGGTGGAAATAAGCCTTGTTGGGGTCTAAAATATTTAAATCAGAGTAGAGTTTGGAGTAGAACAATTGCTTATGGCCTCCCTACACAGGTGCAAAAAGTCAAGGAATATTTTATAGCCATGCTTGCCCTCAGCACATTGGAGGAAAACTGGTAAAAATAGGTATGTATTATCTAAGGAAAATATATAAAATATCCCTTTCTATAAAGTAGGTGGAGAATAAGAAGCATATTGGCAGAGTACCCAGTGAAGAATACACAACTGTGCTATTCCTTGAACTTTCAGGGGGGTGTGACAAGGCTATGTGTTTCATAATTCATCTGAGAGTTTGTCTGTAGTCAAGGCAGAGAAGAGATCAGATACCTTCAAACTCTTCTGTTCCATTAGTAGTTCCTCTGATCAGGACTAGTTTCACCGCACTCCCTCCCTCCTTCTCTCTGTATACTTCATGTGATTTAAAGAGTAAAATTCCTGCTTCCTTAGCTCTGAGCTGCAGGGGTGCTCACTTTCTCAGCCAAAGGATGCACAGTATGGGGGTATGCTTTGCCGATCTTTTCCTTTTAAATGGGTTTTGAAAACTGACAATGTGATTTGAGCAGATTTTCACTGTAAAACCTTTCGAGGTCTGCTGTCTGGTGAGTTTTGTATTTGGGTGATTTGAAAATAAATATTTGGAACCAGGTGGCTTGTTGTGTAAAAACTGTTGATATAAAGGAGGAAAAAAGAGCAATTATTTTAAAGTTTGCTTTCTGTCCTGTGGCTAATTCACCCAATTATAAGCTGATGACTGTTTGCTTGGTTCAGGAAATAGGTCAATGAAAGGTTTCCTACAGGCACAAGGAAAACTTGTACTTACTTTAGATAAAGAAAAACAAGCAGGAAAAAAAAATAGTTACAGACTGTTCCATCAACACAGTCTCAACAGAGTAAAGTCCAGACAGTGTTGCTGTCCTCCACAGATCTCACTTGCAAAATAAGCTCTTGAGGTTTGAAACTATCCTTTTATTGTGTGTTTGGGAAATGCCTAGGATTCTGGATCCCCAACCCACATATGAACTTTTAGGTACTTGTAATATAGAATAAATATAACAAATCATATCTGCATTCTTGTTGGACAGCATAAGGGTGTTGCAATTAAATGAAGTGAGACTTTTGTTTGCCTTCAGCTTCAATTGGCAAAGCACGACTAACTAACTCAATTAGTTCAGAGGCAAATGCCAACTGGGGTGTGTGAATAGGATGTGTGGCTTTGAGTTGAATGCTTCTTCATATTTTCTTGGCTTCATTCAAACTTAAAAATACAAAGCCATAATAAAAAGCAAAAAATGAAAAGAATATTTCTCTGGCACAATTTTAAAAGCTTGGCCAGTTTTCAAGGGAATGCAAAAAACCCAATAATTTAAGCCAATATAGAGCTGAGGGGAGAAGGGACTGAATGTGAAGACACTGAAAAACAATGTGCTCCCTCTCCATTATTTCATCTGCCACCCTTGCTCTCACCTGTACCACCTCTCACTCTGGAGACTCACAGGTCACTCTTAAGTTTGGCTCAAGTCTATTGACCTCTATAAAAGTCATGTGTAGAGAATTAAACTCTTGCAGTTCATTAAAGCATACCAAGGTGAAGGTAACTGTAGCTGTACGTAATTAACTTCTTTTACTGTTTCTTAATAGTTGAGATTATGGATTTTGTTTCCACAGTTTACAGTAATGAGGCCTGAACACTAACTTTCTCAAAAAAAAATAAGGTATATCAAGGCAGCTGCTAGTGATATGTAAAAAATACCTTCTTCTCAATGTCTATGTCTGCAGAAAATTGCACCTTGCAGTGGAGATGGGACGATTTCTTCTCCACAGCTATGGTCTGCAGACTAGGCCCAAGTTAATAATAATGAAGCATCATAGCCAGTGAATTTACTTTAAAAATTACTTAAAAACAGCAGCATAAAACTCAATGTGTCAAGAAGTCAAAAGGAAATCCCAGAGCTACTATGAAAAAAATGAGAAAGAAAAGGAACAATAGAAAGTGTTATCCAGTTGTTGCATCATTATTTCAGAGTCCAGTTAGGCTGGGCCTGTTGAGATAGCCCAAAACACAGATATCTTTACTGCCTGTAAGTGTAGGCACACTCTACATCAGTGTGCCTGTCTCTTTTAATACATCCACCATTGTCATTACGGGCTACATGCTCCAGAGCAACAGAAGCTGTGGGAGCTCAGTAACTGGCCAATTTAGACAGCTTGGCTTCTTCCTGATCCTTCTCAAGGTCTTTTAAGTGTAAACAAGATCGTTAAACATTTAATTTTACATTTATTACCTTTAAATATTCATAAGCAATTGAATATTAAGGACCTACCTACTGCAGAATTTAAGCCTGACTGAACCTCTTATTGTGTGCATGTGAAAGCCAAGGCACAAGCACCAAGCAGAGCTGCGGTACAGGTTGTGCAAATTCCTTTTGTAACTGAAAGAAATGGACCATGTCCTGGGCTGCATCAAAAAAGAACGTTACCAGCAGGTCAAGGGAGGTGATTCTCCCCTCTCCCTCACTCTCCTGAAACCCCACATGAAGTGCTGCATCCAGCTCTGGGGCCTCCAAACATAAGAAGGGCATGGACCTGTTGCAGTGGGTCCAGAGGAGGGCCATGAAGATGATCAGGCGGCTGGAGCACCTCTCCTATGAAGACAGGCTGAGAGTTGTTCAGCTTGGTTGAAAAGGCTCCAGAAAGTCCTTACAGCAGCCTTCCAGTACTTAAAGGAGGCTTACAAGAAAGCTGGAGAGAGAATTTTTAGAAAGGCATGTAGTGATAGGACAAGGGATAATGGCTTTAAACTGAAAAGGGTAGATTAGATGCAACTAAGAAGTTCTTCACTGTGGTGAGGCACCGGAACAGGCTGCCCAGAGAAGCTGTGTATGTCTCCTCCCTTGAAGTGTTAAAGGCTGGGTTGTATGGGGCTTTGAGCAACCTGGTCTAGTGGGAGGTGTCCCTGCCCATAGCAGGGGGGTGGAACTAGATGATCTTTACGATCCCTTCCAACCCAAACTATTCTATGACTCTATGACTTCTCCTATTCTGGAAGAGCTGAAGGGGCAGCTGGAGTTTTATCCTTCCCTAATTAGATTGTCTTGTGGTATCCAGCTAAGAGATCTCTCTGACCTAAGGAGTTCATTTAAATACTACTAAAACCATTATACCTTTTGTTATGTTGTAGTTGGATTTCCAATGCACAAGTGTCTTGTACAGTACAGAACCTAAACCACAAGATAGTCTGGAATCTGGGCATAGGAAGCTAAGTCTAAACTGGAGCAGCCCTGAGGCCCCTCTAATTTATGCTGGTGACCAAATTAATTGCTGAAGTACAAATGTGGCATAAAGCCCAATTTGCATTGAACCCATCCCCAAGCAAGTAATGCCAAATGCCATGACGGAATCAGGGTGGAATCAAGGTCTCACTGTTGAAAGTATCTCTCTGACTTTATATCAACATTTTCTATGGGATAATATTTCTCTATACTTTCTGATTATCATTCTCATATTATCTCTCTGCTTAAGAAGTATGTTGTCTTCATTGTAAAACCAGCATTCACATGCCCAATAGCTTTTTTGTTAAAAACAAAACAAAAACCCAAACCAAACCCCAAAACCCCTTTCCCTTGGATAGTTGGAAAACATACAATAAATAAGATCACCTATTTTTTTTCACTTGATGAGCAGGGGGCTGTTGAAATGAGTGGGTTGATATTCTACAGATTAGGAAATGTAGGTTCTTAACAGTGAAGAAGAGGTTGGATGCATATTAAAGCGGGCATGTAAACTGAAAATGATTAATCCTGAAAGCTGAATTCAAGTAACAGAAATCCAAAAATATTCCACTTTAAGTGCTGTTTGCTGTAATCAGATTACAGGATTCTCTGTAAGATTTCAAAACCATTTCAAAGAAGTACTTCTGCAAATGAAGCTCTTTAGAATCCTGGTAGGGAGGATCTTACAGGCAGCTATTTTGTTTTAGCACATAATTATATGTAATTTGTCTAAATATTTTGTTAATTGTTTAAATTCTTAACATATTGCAATGTGTGTGCTCCTTTTCAGTGCTTTCCCATTCACTTTTTAAATAAAACAGAAAATGTCATGTCTGGGTTTCTCTTTTAAATATACTGCTTTTGTAGAGGATAACTTGATTCCCTTGGCTTAAAACACCTCAAATTACAAAGCATGTGCATGCTTCAGGAAACATATACACCCCCACACACAGAGTGTATCAGATGAAATTGCTTTAAAATAATCCTATAATTTTTCCTGAGCAGTGACAGTTGTTTGTTTTTTTTTTAAAGAAACTATTCCCAGGAGACATTTTGATAAGAGCTTTAAGTTGATTACTTTTTATATCCTGTGTCCTGTTTGGCTGATAAGCTCCCAATCTCCATCCTTTCACATTGTTTTTATCTTCCTGCTCTGAACCCTTCTACTCAATGTCATCTTTCAGTTGCTGGTGTGAAGGTGGTGGTGGAGAGGGGGAGAGAGGGAACATGAGGATGGCACAGTCCAGCACCAAATCAGAGATTAGGGGTCAGTCTGCCCACACAGATAACTGCTACACTCTCAGGAATTAAATTTGTTAATCTTTGGAATGCTGTTCATCTTTCATTAATCATATAAGCTATAACAGAGTCTTTGATCTAAATGCACTGTAGCCAGAAACCTCCTGCTTCGTTTGTCTCTGATCTATGAAATCTGAGTTGTCAGGAGGAAAGTCCTTTCCCCCTTCTTCTAAACCTGTCTTCTAATACTCTTCTACTCAATTTACAGAGAAATGGGATGGTTTCTGGCTAAGTCATTGTGCTAGGGTTTCAGCACTCTGGGTTTGGTGCACTGCCCTTGGCAAATGCTGTCTGCCATCAGCAGAAAGGTGATTCTACTGACTGATAGGTGTCTATTCACTACTGATCTCTTCTGGACAGTATCTGAACTGCTTGTAGTAGAGACCTCCATCAATTTGGTTCTGCCAAAAGAGTGGTCTTTCTGAAGGAGGATAGAAATCCCATCCTGGGTTACACCAATCCCAGTGTGCTTTGATGCAGACAGTGACTTGCTTCATTGGTGTTAGAGGGCACTGAGATGTTTAGAAGGACCATGTTGTATAAGTACCTTATTAAATTCATCAAGCTGTTTTTTTTTTTTAACCAGAAAAAAAAGGAAAAAAATAAAGATGGTGATTGACTATGAGGTTTTACTATTTAATCTCTGTAGATTAGTACACCATCTAGAATGGCTTCCTTGGAGCACAGGTAAAACTGTTTACTGGTCTGTATTTTGTAAATGTATGAAATGAAAGCACTGTGAAATTAAATCACAGGATCTCAAACACTGCTGGCATTCTGAAATACAGTCATTGTCCTGCTATCAATTGGCTGTAGATTACTGACACAAGCAAAATACGGTTAAATTGGGTAGCTAGCAAAAAAAAATAATAACCAACCTCATCATATATGCACCTATGCTACAAAATCCCTGCAAGTGGTATCTTGGTAGAGCTTCACTGGCTTCTGAGGGACTCAGAACTGCTTTCAAGGGATCATGCACCCGATTCCAGCTGCATGGCTGATTCTGCTTTTTTGAAATATGCACTTCACAATACATAGAGCAGGATGATGGGTTCAAGGAGATGGAGAGATAGAGAGGTGAGTAAAAGTAGCACAGAAACTTGAGGGAGGAGAAAAGTAGCACAGAAAATCGGTGACAGCACCAAAAGAACTTAGCTGGTGCCTTTCAGCATAGATGCTGGGGTAGAAAATGGTCTGAGACTGACGTAACTCATCAGCTTCTGACACCTATAGGATTCTCCACTCTTGCTTATGCACTGTCTGACGTCTTCCTGAACCTTCAGCCTTGCCCCCAGTTCCACTATGAGGCAACCTTCCCAGTGTCAGAATGGGTATGCTACATGTTTATATCTTTAGCACAAATTTATTAAGTAAATTGTCACTGACTCCCTCTGAAGGAGACATCCTATTAGACACTACTTGCACTTGATGAACTGAGAAGCAGAGAGATATTGTAATTTGCCCAGACTCACACAATTAGCAAAGAATTAAATCTTGTGTGGCATGTTCCAAACTGTCCCCTTAACTGTGAGCTGTACTTACCAAATATTTGCTTTTCACTGTTTGCTGTATAGGTAGGAGTGCCTTTTCTCTATGAAGAATGAATCTTGATATTTCATTTCATACTTTGAACTATTTAGTCTAAAGATTTGCTTCTTTCATCATATTCAGCAGCTATAATAAATAGAGGTCCATGCTAGAGCACCGATTTATGGAAAGTATATATGTGTGCAGTCTCTTACATTTTTAAGTAATATAATTGATATTAATTGTTGCATTGTAAAGTCAGGTTCATTCTTCACTATGAATGGGATGGAATATGAGTTTTGTCAGATCTTCTCTATTTCAGTACAATACAACAAAAGCCAAGTTAAACTTCAGCTTTGATAACTTCTGCTGATGGTATAAATGCAATATATAAGAACTTAGTAAAAAAAAAGTCGTCAAAAGTGTCAAAACATGATTCAAGATGTTTAGAGTGTCCTTTTAGAATGACAGAGAGAGAAAATATAACTAATTGATTCATGATAGAGTCAGAGTTGAGACTACCAGGTTTATACTTGGTTCTGCCACAGTTTTCTCTGAATGATTTCTGGCCAATACACTTAGTTTCATCATGACTCAGTTTCCCAGTTGTAAAACAAGGAATAGTTGTGTGCCTACAGCACCCAGCTGTTGTGAAGAGCATTTCTGCAAAATGCTTGGATAATTGCAGATGCATAAAAATCCTGTAAAGTTGGCAGTGAGTTTTTTCCATTTGCCTGAATTGAGGAGAGACAAGATATGAGGAACAAAGGTGTTAAACATCCTTCCTGAGGGCTGATTCCATTCTGCTTTGTATGTTTACAGCACATTCAGCTTTGGCAGAATGTAAGAGATGGCGTTTTAAAAATATATCTGAATTATATTCTTTAGCTGGGAAGAAAATCTTCCCAAATGTACAGAGCCACTGACTCAGTGCTTATTCTACTGAATCAACAGCCTAAAACCATGTCTTTGGGATACACGTATTCCTCACCTTTGTTTTCTTTGAGATGCTGTGCTACAGTCTAAGACTTTGTCATGTAGTCATTTACTATTAAATTATTGATCTTTTATGAGATAAGGGTAAAGCCCAAGATGGGAAGCTAGGAGTTGCTATAATAAGAAATTTGAATGGACAAAAGAGGGAGAGAGATTAATAAAGAAGAGGAGAAGAAAGGCACAAAAAGAAAGGTGAAGAATATAAAAGCTGTGATTGTAAAAGCAAAAATACTTTCAAAAATTAGGGTAATTTATAAGATACATTTGTTATTTATTTGAATAATGCTTTATTCTTCATCTTTACACAAGCCTTTCATTAGCAATGGGGGAAGACTGACCCTCAGTGTCAGCATAGCTATTGTTAATGCTATGTCACCCTGGTTCACAGAACCCCAGTACAGAAATATTATTCAGCCTTCCCTAACATACAGTTTAAAATTGCTGACAAGGAATAATGAGTTCCATGAACCAATGAATGTTTCCACTTTGGAAGGATGAATTCAAGCATTCCTGGTAAAAATAGTATTTTGAATGCTATGGGAAAACAATTTCAGCTGTGAACATTTTGGAATGATAAAAAAGCCATCAGCCTAGGTTGAGATCCAAAGCACCCACAAATCAGAGCAATGCATCTGAATGCATTTACCTATTCTTTATATTTACCGTATCCACTTAATCTTTTCTCCATAATCACATATGCAAGAGAATAAATAAAATAATTTCTATTTTGTAGCATAGTAGGTATTTAAAAGGAAAAAAAAGCTTTTATTTCCTTCTGAATAGTCCATTTGCCTTTTTGCATACCACCTAGGTGTCTATCATGTGGTTTTCACCTGCCTGAAGAGGTAGGGCTCAGTAGTCTATTCATGGAAATGACAGCAATGCCTAAATCTCTTCTCCAGCAACCTCCTTGTTAGACACTGGGAAATTCAATAAGTCTCTCTTTCAGTATGTTATAAGGCATTGGATGATCAGAAGTGAAGCCTGGAGGATTACATCCAGAAAAGATTCAGATACCTAATACCTACCTTCCACTGAATTTTAATGCTGACATCCCTCTGAGCCATCCCAAAATCAAATCGAATTACAAGCTCTCTAAGCTGCACAAAGGAAAGTGGCATAGGGAAACCTGACTTGGGAAACTGTACCAAATCTGAAATTTCTCTAGGTGTTTCAGCACTGTGCCACACCCACAGTAATGTCTATTTTACACATATATTACATGCATCAATGTGACACATAAAGCCAGAACAGAAAATGGAACTGGGTTCTCCTCTCTCTTGCAAGGTGTACAAGTCACTGTGTGACATGCTTTACCTCTGGCCATCCAAAACTTTATTTCTTCCTATTTAGCAGTCTACCTTCAGCAGGGAGATGTAGCACACCTTCAGCAGCCTTGTCTACATTCAGGGCATTCTGTAGATCCACGAATTGTGTTTCCTACAAGCTGGGAAGGTCATTTAACCCAAGTTTTCCACTTGCTGAACCAAGCTGAAGTTGGACATCACCCTTGCTTATTCACTTGTCTACAGCCAAAGAAATAACTGAGGTGTTAAAGTGTTGGAGAGAATTTTGGCACCAGATCTCCATCTCATATTAGTTCAGGCCAGCAGTGACATGCCCAAGAGGCAGGATTTGAAATCTTCCATCAGGCTTTCTTTTTGGCTCACACAAGCCTCTTCTGGCTCAAAGTTGTGAATTGTGATATTATGGGTGGAAATCTGCCTGGCATTGTTCAAGATTTTTTTTCTGTATGACTTTTAAGACAGATAGAAACTTTAAAAGGCAAATAGCAGAAAAATATAGAGGTCTTAGAATATAGCACAGTTAGGTGTTAATTCTTTTTAGAAAACCTACATTATTATTGATACTTGGGTTTTAATGCATCTTCTTATGCTGATTCTTTTTATACTTAGTCCCAGTAGTCACTGAGCTGAAGTACTGAATGAAACACAAAACCAGAGGAATCATAATGGAAAAAAAGAGTATATTTAACAGAGGGGAAAAGGAAGTCAGGAGTTGGTCCTTCCATGTGTTGGATGCACTCCAGAGTTACCACTGGGAGGAGAATGGGTCAATTCCATTAAGCTTACTGACAACGGAGCTAGAGAAGTGCCTGACTAAACACAGTTATATGGCAAACTGTGTTGTATGGAGACTGAGCAAACACAAAAACAAAGCAAAGCTCCAGGAGGTCATCTTAGAAAAATCCAGTGATTAAGAAAACGATTATCAGGAATGAAATACTGACATTGCATTGCTCTTGAAAGCTAGATCAGAAAGGGAGATAGGAGATGTGTTCCTCATACATGAGAAGTATTAAAAGGGATTACCATTGTGACCTGTAGCTGAATAGAGCCTTGTCCTCTAATATAAATGTGCAGACTCCTGGAAGTTAAACTGAAATGGCAGCAGGCTTGTTATTACTTGAATGAATAAAGAGTCTCCATAATACTGCTCTTAAAAAACCAAGGTATATAAAGGAACACAAGATAAAGATTTGCTCTGAGCTGGATTGGAGTGTGCAACACTAATCTGTTGTGTTATAAATGCTGAGTTAAGAACATTCACTGATCAGCTCTGCTGCATGACACTGTGGAGTCTGAATCTGATCTCAGCTGTGTAATAGACACATTAAAATTGGAGTGGGGACCAACCCCTGTTCGTTCATTGTAAAATCCTTTTCATTGCTTACCTGTAGCAATACAAATGCAGCTTCCTTTGCTTGATTCATGAGGGATTCATGATTTAAAAGAGGTATCTGAGGCTGACAATTAAGAAACCAGAGGTCTCAATTCTTTCTTGCATCAAGATCCAGCTGGCAGAAGGTGAAAGCATGCTGAGAGGGAAGTGTAAGGGTAGTAGGGAATCTTTTGAAGCACTATCTGAAAAATTAATGTAAAGTTTAATGCCTCTTACGACAGCTAGTGATGGCCTCTCAGGAGTATTTTTTTCAGCATGGTCCTATTTTAACCCATTTGCCCTCACACTTTCACATGGATTTAGTCCCATGTGGAATACCAGACTTCTTATGCTGGTTTTATGACAAACGAAAATATTTCCATCTCCTGCCTGTTCTGGGAATATTTTTATGGAAGATAAACACACTTAGAAAGAAATGTGTCTTTAACTGAATCAGGATACAATCATGAGTGTGAAAATTGAATGATTTTTATATATTTACATGTGACAGATATAACCAAAGTGTTAATATATTTGCATGGGATTTTGGGTTTTAATGTTGTTCCAGGTACTTGTAAGCACCACAGATACTAGAGAATGAATTTCCAAAACAACTAGTTATTTGTGAGTGCTCAGACTAAAATACTTCATTAATGCCACTATACGTTATCACGGCCAAAGAGGAGTTCTGAAAATCTCTCTCTTCAGGTATCCAGGTCTGGCTCCTGAAAACTGAGCCATCTAACTTCATCAGTGTTTTGAAAATGTAACCTCAAGTAATGCAATTCTCAGTTTTAAAGTCCCACTTTTTATCAGTCATTGAGTTGTATCCTTTGTAAGAGAAGCAGAGTGTAGCAAGCGTAAAGCTAAACTGTTCCATACTCCTCAAAACATTGAGAGATAGAATTAAACTGAAATCAGTTCCTAGTTCACTGAACCATAGGAAGATGTTCAGCCTTGGGGGATTATTTTCTTTTTCCTCTGTCTGTAGCCACATGAAATTTAAGTATCTTATCTAGCCAGAGGACATAGAGAGAGAAATGTAACTCCATAGGATGGTATCTCAGGTTGGAATGAGTTGTTGTCTGTATGAGGCTGTCTCTCTCCATTGGCCAGTTTGGATTATATTATTTCCCTGATAAAGGAAAATATACCTTGAGATGCTGCAGGGGAAGTATCATATCCTACCAGGCATAAGATTCACCTCTCCTAACTTTAGATATCTACAGTGTAGGTGATCGTGTGTAAGCTAGTTGTCTGGACTCACTCCAGAGCAAGTCAAGAAAAACAAGATAGGATTCATTTAATTTTTTTAAGAAGTTTGTTGTAAGATTAAGTGATTCTGCTTCTGGAGGTGCATTTCCTCTACATGATATCAGAGAAGTACAAAGGAAGCCCAGGTTTGCTAATGCAGGTGAAGATTTCCACACTTTGCAGAAGTTTGCGTTTGGTCAAATATGCCTCCTTTGTACCCATATCTATATTCTTTAGAGAACAGTCTATGATAGCTTCCCTACCTTTAAATGCAAAAGTTAAGGAACTAACTTGTAATCTGTGCTTGTTTTGATAGATCAATAAAGCTGTTATCCCCTGCATAAATGCTTTATAATGTAATTTTTAAATTCATGCCATTTGTTCCATATGAGGAGGTTGAAAGTCTGAGAACAATAAGGGAATGCAAGAGGGAGATTGGTTGGTGGAGTCAGGCCCTACCATCCTTGAGGACAGAACAGAAGGTGGAGGCTCCACTAAGAGAGGATCCCCTCCTCTCTTGCTGCCAGATAAATGGAGAAAACCCAAGAAACAAGGGGGAGTGGAAACAGGTCCCTGCTTGGTGAGGCAGGCGAACCCCATCCCAGCCTCCTTCTCCTTCCCCTTCTTGGTTGTCCTTGCACAACCAATACAGGGCTCTGGAATTGGAGGGACAAACAAATGATGATGGGGATGAAGGTCCATCAGGGGAGTCACCCAGGGCTAGTCAA